>RAHM01000116.1:1630720-1719585 GCA_003713295.1 Parotia lawesii | reverse complement strand
TCTTCTTTTCTCCTCCTCTTCTTTTCTCCTCTTCTTTTTCCTTTTAGGATAGGCTGAGATTTTGGGGCACAAGATGGCAGCAGAAGGAAAATTTGCTCCCACCAGAAATACCTGACGGGTCTGAACTGCAAAAATCTGGCTCGAGCCCTTGCTCAAGTTTTTAAAATTGTTTCAGCAGGTTTAATGAAACTTCTTACTGAAAACAGTCAATCACTTGAGCATCTAAAAAAATCCTCTCACTCTTCCAAAGCTTTGGTGACTCTTAAAAAAAAAAACCAACCAAACAAAATAAAAATTAAAAAATTTTTAGCTCAAACTTCTTTTAGTAAATATTTTTGCTGGTTCCTCTCCTTCCCTCCTGTCCCACTTATTTACTTTCACCAACAGGAGACTTAGACTTTCTAAGGCAGTTGTTCAACAGCTTTTTTTTGTCAAAAATATCCTGTGTGTGCCCCTTTAGTAGGTACTTGTCAAGGCAGTGTGTGTTGTTCCCAAAACAAAGCCAATTTATAAGAAATTAAACCCTTCCATGCTGAATTTGGATATTTTAGTCCCCAAATTATTTTTTTYACTAGAAATTGCAGCTTTGGTAGAGCCTTTGACTTCACTGGGTAAGGAAATGTAGGCTTTTAGGTCCTGAAATGAGAAATATTCAACACATTTTGGGTGTTTTGGTGTTGCAGTGGCCGTTCTACCACAGTGGAAGCTGGAAAAATCTCAGTGAGGTTTTACCTTCATCTCCCCAGAGTTCTCCTTGGTTTGGCTTCGTGGTCCTCATACTTTGTGGGACAATTTCCTGATATTTGATGTTTGCTGTTCTGTGCTTTGGACAGCTGATGCTCTACGCACTCACGAGGTTTTCCTGGTCATGCTCACGTGGCAGAAATACCCTTTTAAAGCGAATTTCCAAGGTGTGCTGCTCTTGGGGAAATTATTTGGCACCAGCTTTGCTTTCTGGAGCTGATCAACAAATCCCACAGATTGTAGGSAGTACCTCTGGAAAACCTGTGCATTTTCCCTGAGGTTTGTGATGCTCATCCACGCACTTGTGGCAAAAATGTAAAAGCCAGACACGAAACCTCTGCATTCCCTTTGTTTTTACTCCCCTGTGAGCATCTGCAGTGGCCCAAAAAATAAATATGTGATGGCCAAGGCACAGCTCTGGGCATGAGCTTGGCCACTGAGGGCCACAGCTGTAAAAACTTTGGTGGTGTTAGAAAACACTCGTGACACTTTAAAGTGTTGGTGTGAACAGTTTGTGAGAGTTTTATGGAACATATTCCAGGGTAACAAAGGTCTTTACTAGAAACTCACATTTCACTGAATTCCTTTTAGCCATTATCTAAACCACAGTGATTTTTACTGYACCTTTTTGTGCCTCCAAAATCTCCTCACCTTGTTAGGCTGCAGTTTATTCTGCATAAAATAGATTCTACACAACAAAAACAAAAAGAAAACCAAATAAAGCAAGGTGACCCATTTATTTATACAACACTCAAGTATTTCTAATTCTCTCTTCTAAAGATGGAATTTCTCCYGTTGTTTACCAGGCTTGGAGGGTCCCTGGGCACCCTTTAATTCCTGTTGCCTTCTGGTTTGCCAACAAATACACGTCAAAGAAATTCTCCAGGTAGTAATGGAGAGCTTGGAAGAAGTCAAATCCAGTTATCCATGTATTTTTCCATGAATTTTTAGACAAATACAGATATTTTCCACTGCCCACRCAGCTGCAGAAGGGTTGCATTGGTGTTTCACTGGATTGGGCTCCATGATCCTGAGGGGTCCCTTCCAGCTCAGCATTTTCTGTGATTCTGTGATTTATTTCTCATCTTTTCCTTAACCCAAAGGGTGCAGATTTTTCTGGTGAAGGAATAATTTTGGGAAATCGTGGTTGGCCTCTTCTGCGAGACTTCTGATGGCTGRTGTCAGTCCTACCCCACATTTGATGATTTTTTTTTTATGGTTTTGGGTTTTTTGTATTGGTTGTTTGGTTTGCTGGTTTGGGGGATTTTTTGTGGGGTTTTTTTTGGTTTTTTTGTTTTGGGTTTTTTGTTTTGTTGTTTGAGGTTTTTTGTTTGTTTGTTTTTGGGTGGTTTTTTTTGCTTCCTTTTTGGGTTTTGTTTGCATTTTTGTTTGTGTTTCTCCCCAGCTTTAAGGCATGAACTGGTCACTCCCTTTGGATTTAGTTGGGCTCCAGCAGCACAGCCACTGCTGTAACAGTGATGGGAATGTCCAGRGATCAGATCTGAGACTTGGCAGTTTTCCATATCAATTATTATTTACACTTCATGTATGACCAGTTTGTCTTCATCCATTTGCCTCCAAAAAATCAATGTCTGTGTGTAACACATAGAAAAATGCCTCTCCATATCTAAAAATTCTAAAATATTTAAAATCTCAGAGAAGGCTGAGCTGTTGAATAGTTCACTAAAACCTGAAACAAGCCGAGTGTTACAYAGAATTTGGTGTGGTTCAGCTGATGGCAGGAATGAATTCATTTCCATGCTGCTCTACATTTCTCATGGTGAAATACCTTGATTTTTTTTGCTGTTTGGTGCAGTTGGAGGCAGCACCTGATTTTCAGAGAGATTTGTTCTCATATGAGTGAATTTCCAGCTAACTCAGCTGTCCTGAAGGTTCCCACCTTCAGCAAAACTGCACCAGACTTGGCTTTTGGATAATTGATCTTTTTAAGATCTCTAAAGCAAAAAAATCACGTTGGTCTACCCAGCTATTTCTTCATCATGATGTGAAACACAGACACTGAGTTCATATGATGCAATTATGGATATTTKTAAGTGTTTTATGTTGTATTTTTTCTTTCTTGAGTTCAAGTTGGGTATTCATCTGAAATTTAGAGTTTTATTCAGAACTATTAGAGAGGGTGGGTTGTACATGGAATAAAAGTCTCGTGGAAGTTTCTCAGCAGTTTTTAATAGGAGCAGTTTTAACACCCTCAAAATATTAGGAGGGGACATAAGAGAAGGAGGACCTCAAAATAAGAGGAGAGGGACATTCTTTTGAAATATTTTTAGTTCATTATCCCATTATTATTCCCACTTTTGTTGTTTCAAAACTTGCACCTTGACCACAAATCCTTTAGACATAAACAAGGGGAAGGCATTCACCTTAAACACTTTCTTGATCAGGATTTTTTTTGGTGTTTATTGAGTGCCTTTGCAGCTCTCTTAGCTGATATGAAGAATTTGTATTTTTCTGCAAAATAACCTGTTGCCATCAGTGAATGAGAGCTGAAGTAATATTGGGAAAACCCCATCCCATGGCTTTGGTTTGTTCGTGTCTGCTGTCTGAGGGGGTTGTGCCTCTTATCTGGTTTTCAGCACTCTGCAGGATGTGAATTTTCAGTTGGGGTTGGCAACACCCCCTTCTCTTTTGAATGWAGATCCATATCCCACCGCTCTGCAGAAATGAGGAATATTAACATGTCCTACTGAATTTTGTGTGAATTTTGTGCTGCGGCCTTTTGTCCAAGGAACGAAACCCCARCAGGTCTGGAATTAGTTTAACGAGCTTTAGTCCCGTTGGTACCTGAGGCTGAATCTTCATCTTTGGCATTTTCGTGTTCTCTTGGGTTTTCCTGATCTCCAGGCGAGAGTTGTGGTTGCTGCTGTTTGACCAACGTGCTCCAACCCCTTCAGAGCCAAGATGTGGGTGTGGGATGAAGAGGAAACGCGGCTGTGGCCGGGAATGAGGGGCAGGGATAAGTTCACAGGTCTCAAGGGGGCAATTGCTGCTGTTTCTTTGGGGGTTCCCTATTAAAGGAGTTAATTAATAAAGGTAAAAATACCTCGTTCTGTTGAATTCAGTTGAGGAAAATCCTGCCTGGTCTGTGGAGACCAAAGTCTCCATCTCAGATTGTGTCAATAATGACTCTGGTGCCACCAGGCTGGTGCTCAACTTTTTAATCAGGGAGCTGGTTGGGTCCAGCTGCTTTTATTATTATTATTATTATTATTATTTCAGTGTTTCCAATATCCATGGGCACCACAGAATGGCTTGGGTTGGAAGGGACCCTAAAAACCACCTGTTCATGGAGCTGGAACCCCAGCCATGACTGTAGGGTGAGGGAAATGCAGGAATTCCCTCCCTTGTGTGCTCAACTTCACCCTGTGGTCTCCCAGAGACCAGGTGGAAGATGTTCCCAGKAGGATTCCCTGTTGGAAAAGCACAGTCATTAGGAAATTTGCCTTTTTTTTGGGAAAATGATAGAATAACCATCTCACCACGTAATCAACAACGCCTTCAACCAGTCAGTGARTGGTAATTTATCTTCAGGGTTCAGGGAGTGCTGCATTATTAAAGATGTGCATGTTCTCATCAGCCCCCACTGTCTAACAGCTGATTACTGCTGAGATTATCCCGATTTCACCTTAAGGTTTGTACGTCAAATACATCTGAAATTTGAACTTGAGGTAGTTGCTSGATATATCTCAATTTAAAATGGAGGAGTGAAAGTCCTTCCCTCACAGTGGTTGAAGGAAACTCTGCATGGCAAAGTTCCCTCCCCACACTTTTCAGTCGAAAGCACACTGGGGTTTTTTGTCTCTTTTTTTTTTTTTTTTTTTTCCCCCCAAAGAAAAATTTGGGAAAAAAAAAAAAAAAAAAGGAAAAAAGCTCTTTTAGACTCCTTCCAGTTGATGCTCCGTGTTGTGACACGTCGTGTAAAGCTGCATCTGTTATGCTGAAAGAAGAACATAAGAGAGACACTTTGACATGAGGAATCACAACACGAGTGAACAGCAGGAACACTGAAAGCTCAACACGGTTCCGTTGTCAGTAACCCCAGCCCTGGGAGACACGAGGTGTTCCAGCTCCACTCAATCCATGTTTCTTCCCTCATGCCTTTTCCCCCTCGCTCCAGGCCCAACCCAGCCTCTTCCATAGGGGAAAATCTCGTGGTAACTCGGAAATGCCAAAGCCAAGGGAAGTTTTGCCCGAGTGGAGACCCCAGGATCAGGCCCGGGGGGTTTTCCCGCCTGTGAAGTAGAAAATAGACTCAGATTAAGCGAGCAGACTTGTTATTTGACAGTTTATAAAATATTTTAGTATCTTTTTGGCAGTAGCAGTTCGAATGTTGGCAAATGTACGCGTTGCTTGCAGTTACAAAACCTTGTAATGAGTATTTTCCACTGTAATAGCAGTGAGCTGAAATTTGGATAAACCACTTAGACTTGTGAACTCTGACATGCCTGGTAACTATGTCTTTGCAAAAGAATTTTGTCAAGTATTGGAGCTCCTACTAATAGCACATCCATCTTTCTGCACACTATAAATCTTAAGAAAATTTCTATTACTCTGCAATTTGTCTGGCTTATGCTATTTATTAGCCATTTTATTCTGCTGCTTTAAGAAGTAATGTGATGTTCATTTTATTGCTGGTTCAATAAATTGTTAATTATAATGCAGTGATTGCTGCTGACGTGATTTAAAAGCCACATTAGCACTATAGCATTAAGTTTTAACTATTTTACCCCTCAATTCCCTGTTTATACAACAGTAAAAGGAAAATGGCCTTAGACTAATTTAAAAAATGAAGGTACTTGTGTCTATTGATCACATGATATACTAGAAACTTTTGTAGTTTTTTGGGGTTTTTTTTTAAAAAAAAGGTTACATTCAGGTCTAAAAAAGGAAATGCACCAGCTGAGCACGGTCTTACTGTTCAGCAAAAAGTGTTCTTAAAGCAAGATTAACCCCAAAGTTAAATTAACAGAATTACTTAGTTAAATTAGGACAATTGGCCTAACAGATTAAAGGAACAAAATACCCAGATAAATCATAATCATTTTATAGTTATGTGTAGCTTTTGGTGCCCATTTTGTATAACAATGGAGCAGAAAGGAGGCTGAGATTGGAAATTGTCCCTATTTTCTCCAAGCATGTTGTAAATGGGATTGGGGGAAATCTCTGTTTTGCTGATTCGAAGTAAAATCTAATTGCTGCAAGTCTAATGATCCATCCTCAGCTGAGCAAGGAGAGAAAACTGACTCAGGTCCAGGAGCCACACACAAATATTGGGCAGGATGGACAGAACCATGGAATTCTGCACCTGGAGTGGCTGAGGACCCTTGCTGCCTCTTAGAAACATGTGCCAGACATGGAGATTTGGGGTGAAAATATTTGCTTTTCTTAGTTATGGCATGTGATTAATTTTTTTTTTCTTAATTGAGAAAAGACACTCCAAAAAAAATTAGTGGATAAAATAGAATAACTGCGGGAAGCTGGTGCACAAAGCTGTTCTATTTGCACATACACACATATATATTTAACATCCATAAAAATAGGTGTGAATGGATCTAATTCTTCTTGTAAATCAGGCACTGCCACCAAAACTGATGTGCAGCTCTCAAAGACTGGGAGTTAGAGCTCATGAATTCAAACAGAGCCCCTTAAGTACACAGGAGAATGTAAATTTTAAGTGTTCCTGCCATGTGCCCCTGCCATGGATCCATCMCATTCCATAGGGAATATTCACCATCACGAGCTGTCACACGGTCACACTTTCAGGCTGCAGCACCTCTGGTTAAAGCATCATGTGAGTCCTGGGCAGGTTTAAAATGGAATTAATAATACAAAGAATTAAAAGAAAAAATAAGAAGCTGTGGTTAGGAGCAACTGCCTGGTTTGAGGTTCCCAGCTCATCCGTCCTCTGGGTTTTATTGGGAGATCTGGTGCTAGACAAGCCAATAAATCACAACAAAAAGGCTTTCCTTGCTAGACAGAGACTCATTGAAATGAATTAAACACCTAAACCCTTTAGAGAATCCTAGAAGGGAGAAATCTTACCTTTAAGTGCCTGATTGAATTAAAAAATCTGCCTGGAAGGGACATTCTACTCTTTAACTAAGTCAGAAATAATTATTAACTTGAAGACACCCTTTTCAAAGGTGGACTGACAGTGGTTTTGTTGCAAGAAAAGAGCTTAAATTATTTTCTTGAGGGAAGAATCATCTCCCAAAAGAGAACAGTTTCTGCCAGGATTTRAAAAAAAAAACAAACACCCAAACCAAACCCAATGAAAAAGGAAAAAAACCCCAAACCAGCAGTTTACCCYACACTTGAATTTTGATAAATATGACTTATTTTGATTAATATGGCTTATGTTGATTAATATGACTTATTTTGATGAATCCTAACTTTTTCTATTTAGTCACCCCTCACTGTGTTTAAGACACTGGTTGTTGAACTGCTTTCTTAAAGGGATTGGTCTTGGCATAGGTCATGGTAAAAATTACAGATATTAATTTAGATAGAATTAATTTAGATAAAATTACAGAACTAAGGGAAAGTTTGGCAGCCAGCTGGCTCCAAGATTTCAGGCTTTGGGAGCAAAGATCTGAGCTAAAGGGACTGACAGAGCTCATGGAGCTGTCATAATGTACTGAAAATCCCATCGTTGACTTAGTACCACACGACATTTCAATGAAAGAAATTAGGACATCAAAAATGACTGTGGTCCCAATTAAGCAGATTTAAAAGTGATAAACTAATTGCAAAAAGTAATGGRGATGTTTTCAGCAACATCTCATGGAGATCCAGCCACGGCCTAACGCGTTTCCACGGAGTGAGTAACGACCTGAAAAAAAAAAACTTTTAATGCTTGCAGATCACACAAGAACTGGGGGAGCGATAAATCAGGAAGGGGAAGAGTAATTTGTAGAAAATCCAGATTATTTTGGAAGAAGGGACTGGTTTTCAGAGAGAGCTTCAGGGGTGACTTTGTGCTCCATCAGGAAGCACTGGGGAGTTGGTGGGCAAGGGACAGTGCCACGAACCCAAGACAAAATCAGTCTCTGAACTTTCTTGAGGAGCAAGAATTTACCCACCCTGGTTTTCCAGGGTGGTGAGAGGCCCTGGCCTAGGGCAGCAGGATTTGGATTGGGGATGCTCAGGGAATTTCTGTTAATTCCAAAGCGGTCCAGGTTCTCAGCATCTCCTGGTGTGGCTGAGCATCCCAGGTGCCCTTCCAGGCCRTTGGGGGAATTTTATATTCCAAGGTGTTCTGTGTTAAAGCCTGGTTTAAAAYCTGCACTTTTGCAAAGGCTGTCTGGAATTTGTTGGAAAAATTCACATCAATTCGGCCTCTCCCAGAGTCAAACAGGAGATTTTGGGGCAGGAGGCTGYGCTTATGATGCTTTCAGTGAAACTCCCAGCCTGGAATTAATCCCCACCCCAATTAATTAATATAAATTACATGAGGGGGTGGATAAGGTTGGAACTAGATAGGCATTAAGGTCCCTTCCAACTCAAATTATTCCGTGATTCCCTGCATTATTTCTCCTAAATAAAGGAGACACGGGAGGCCTGAACTGATGAAACTCCAGGAATTCACAGCTCAGTCAGCACAGAAAGCTGAGCAGGCTGTAAAGGGGATAGAAAGGAAATACTTAAAAAGGTAAACTTAAAAACAACCCCACAAGTTTCCTGAAAACTTTCCATGCAGGAAACTCTGTCAGGAGAATTGGGAGAGAGGGGCTGAAGTTGGTAAAGCCACCGCAGCGTGGGGCCGCTGCAGCTCTCGAAAAATGTTCAAACTGTGCCTCTGGAAATGCCAATCTATTGCTGGCTCTAAATAGGATGTAAAGAGTTACCCACAAAGCCATAAGAGAAGAGGAAACTTCTAATGAACTGTGAAACCAGATGCTTTATGCTGGAGAAGCACATTCTGCATGTTATGATCTCGTTTTGGGGAATGCTGCGATGCGCTCGGCAGTTTCCGATCGAGACGCAGRCACAGTTTGTGCCCCGAAGAGTTTGTGCTGGGAGGGATATTCCTGTCTGTGGGTGGGGAAAGGGGTGGGGAGACATTCCACAGAAACTGATTTGTGATCAATAAGTTTATTTTTTCAGGCTGGARCAGCAGTTTAGTTTAGAAATCTCATGTTGGGTGTTTTTTCATGGTGACAGTCAGCCCCATCCTCTAGAAAGGATTCAGTCCCTGCAGATGCTCTTTGAGGGGTTTGGGGACCAAGAGGGTTCTGGTGGAAGCTGAGGGAAAAGGTCTTGGGTGGTCATCCCAGATATCCTAAAAACACCGGGCTGGACTGAAATCAGGATGTTTTCTTCCTAAAACATTCAGAATCTGGAGTAGTTGTTATTACGAGAGGTTGAAGCAAAGCAACGTCCACAGTRAATGGTGCAGTAGGTTCTGTACATAAGTATTGAACTAATTTTGCTCATGAGAATCCTTTTAATCCTTAAATATTTTTGAGGAAAAAAAGAATGTAAAAAAAATGATTGTTTTTATTTTTCTGGTTGAAGTATCATGACACCATAACTGAATTTTTTTTGTGGGTTGTTGGAATTATTTACAACCTAATCACAAATCTAAAATAATACAACAAGTAAGGAGAACTAATTTCATGCTGGCTTTATTGGTGAGCTGATAAAATTATAAAAACCTGAGGGTCAGATAAATCCTGAATTTTAAAAAAAAGGGCTTCATTTATTGAATTATCTACGTAGAGGAGGAAAAGTGAGATACAGAAATAAGTTCTGATTAATAAGACAAAGGGAAATGGTGCAAAGCAGATGGCATCCCATTTTGCCTTATGATTATGTATGATGTCATTACAAAACACTGGGATTTTTGTGGGAGGTGATTAGAGACCAAATTACCAGCTTAACTTTTTCTAAACTTCAGCTTAATCGATAGAATTTTACATCCCATGGGCAGGGGGCTCCAAGAAGAAATTCCTGAAGCACAGGCTGCAATGGGCAGTGAAAGAAAGGGATTAAAACCAAAACCTAAGGCGTTTTTCTGATTTATCTGCCAGATTTTGATTTATTTAATCAGTTCTAATGTGCAACTTTTGTTGTTGAGCAAGTTACAAAAAGTAGAAGAAATTGCCTCAGTCTCTTGATAAAAATTCCAGCAGGTTGGAGTGTTGGCAGTAGGAAGCTGATTTGAGGAAGGTAGAAAGGAGAGTGATTATATGGTGTGTATATAGAAATAACAGAGGAAATCTAAATATAATGGCCTGTATAGAAAAAAAAACCCCACAATTTTTAAAAATTCACAGTGGGTGGGAAAGACTAGGAAGGAAAGGATGTTCAGCACTGGCTGAGAAATGGAACGTGTTGGGCAGGCAGGAAAAAGTCTCCAAGAAAGGCAGGCTTTGGAAAGCCTGGAAAGGAAGGATGGAGAGCCTGATCTGAGGGAGGGCTGCACTAAAGTGCCATGAATTTCTCCTGGTGCCAACATTTTGGGTGGATTGTGGGAACACAGAGGGARAACTCGCACGGGCAAGAGGGACAAGGTTAAAGAAATGATGATGGGAGGGTTTGAAAGCTCCAGGCCTATTTTTGATTTTGCTGCAGCAGGGATATTTGCTTTCTTTGCTRTACTTGAGCACTGGGCATTTCTATTTCTGGAAATGCCCCGAGAACGTCATTCAAACTATTTCAAAACTCAGGAAAATTTCCTGGGTGGTTTTCAGTTTGCATTGCAGTTCCTCTTGTCTCTTCCTTCCGAGACTGCTCTGATGAAAAGCAACAGATCCTGGAGATAAATCCACATTTAATCTTTACGGGAATTA
This sequence comes from Parotia lawesii, assembly GCA_003713295.1. NCBI lineage: Eukaryota > Metazoa > Chordata > Aves > Passeriformes > Paradisaeidae > Parotia > Parotia lawesii. The sequence goes on along the minus strand of RAHM01000116.1, from coordinate 1,709,026 downwards.
GGAGTTGTTTGTACTTTGACCAAAACTACTTCATTTACATCTTCTCATCTTCATTTCAATCTTTGGTTTAAATCAGGACAGGGGGAGTGTTCCTTAGCAAGATTTTTTAATTTTTTCCCCAGCATCATCTGAAATATCAGAGGAGGGAAAGTTTACTCTTCAGGCATTGAGATGCCTGGTGCCAGTTTGGTTTTGTTTTTTGGTGTCATTTACTCATTCTATTTGGTTTTCATCCAGTTTTTAATTTGGCACTTGTGTGTCATATTGATAAACGTTCACTTTAACGTGTGCTATTTGTTAAATGAAAAAAGACATAAAGAGCAAACATTATTTTGGATTGCTGAAGACTGTACTTGTTTTTAAAATACTTAGTGAATTCTAGATGCCTAAAGTTTCAGGCAAAAGTGAAAAGAGGAGTATTGAATGTGTTTTGTTTATAGGTGAAGTAAAAATAGGAAAATATTCTCMCATGGTAAAAACAAAGTCTGAATTAACAGTGCAAGTAGAGTGGGAAGAGCAGAGATATTATAGGAAATAGGGCTTGGAGGCAGGATCAGCTGTGCCCAAATCCTTCGTGACAGATCCTTGTCTAACTGGCTCTTTAAATCTCCACTGATGGAGTTCCCACAATCTCTATAGGCTCTTTTTTTTTTTTGTTAATGTCTAATCAAAATCTCCTTCTCAGCAGTTCCAGCCTGTTACTATTTATCCTTTTTGAAGTGGACACACAGAGCAAATTCTTYGCTCCCACCCTTCCATGTACAAACTTATCACTGCTGATCCTTCCCTTTGGGTTCAACCGGCTCACTTAGCATCAGTTTTATACAGATCATGTTTTCCAGCCTTTTGTTTCTTATCTCAGGGGTTAAGAACTCCTTAGATAAGGAGGAAGAAGAATTGCTGGATAAAATATGTAAAAAACGAGCGGTGCTTGAGCTGGGTGAATATTCAAGCCACAATCAAATACAATAATTAGACGTGAGATCTGATATTTTGGGATTGGTTTCTGTGGTTGTGCTAATTTATTTTTATTAGGCTTTGCCATGAGTAATAGGGTCCAACATCATCCCCAACTCTGTCTGTGCTTATGTGGAAAGGATTATTTTGAAGCTTATTCAGCCTTTTCTCCCTAAATCTGTTGTTTCTATCCTCRAACTCAGTGCTGAATCAGGTGGCATTTGAAACATCTTTATGAAGACRTTTTGAAACAATTATTTTTAATTTAAACTGGTTTTGCAGAAGGAAAAAGGGCCTTCAGAGCAGAGCTTGGTCTTTGGCTTGGGAGGGTGTGGGATGCAGGACACTTTCCCTTCCTTTCCCTTCTCCTGACACCTTGTACATGGAAATGTCAGTAGTGGGTGAGATCCACATCCTAAAGGCTTTGGGAGCCTAAAAGTTTTAGGATTTGACCRCTTTGTTTAAAAAGGAAAGCAGAGGATCCTAGAGTATCCTGAACTGGAAGGGACCCACAAGGATCATGAAAGTCCAGCTCCTGGCCCTGCACAGACCCCCCAACCATCCCATCATACGCCCAAAAGTGTTGTCCGTGGCAGAAGTTCGTGGCAGAAAATTTGTGTTGCTCTTTCACATCTAAGACACAGACTACAAATGTAAAAGAAAAAAACCTAAAACAACAAAAAAACCCCCTAAAACCCCAAAAAATCCTTGCCAAATTTTTTCCATGCTTATAGAAAAATAATGGTTGAATATTATTTCACATATATTAACCCCAGAAAAACTAATTTGTGAGGGAGRGGAAAAATCCCTTATGCACATTTCCAGTGTTAGGAAGAAAATTAGGTCCTTTGGATTTTGTGTTTATAGAAAACACAAACTTATAGATTTAATTTATCAGATGAGTATTTACATGTTGAGCTGACCTTTAAGAGATTTGCTAAATGTTTGTTTTAAAATCAGGAGTTTATTTTAGTTTTATAATCAAAGTTCCCTGTTTTGTTCCCCATCTATTTTTGGCAATCAGTTTTWCTATTTAACTTCAGGTTTTGCTATTTTTGTTGAATCTAACGATTGTATTACTGCATCTTGTACCAAGAGTGGTCATCTAACACTGACAGTGTCCCATTTTTGGAAAAATCCTGGGAATTTAACAGCAATCCATTGCTGAAAAATTCACGTAAAGAAAAAGCTGGAAAGTTCTCCTATTTTATTTTTTCAAACTACAGCCTTCTGTCCCTCAAGAAATGTGCTGCTTGAGTAAGGGAGCCCAGCTTCTGGGACACAAAGGCCCTGRAGGACATTCCTGGGCTGGCAGGAGCAGAGTTTGACTTCCCAACTGTGGGCAAATTCCCCTCCTGATGCCAGAGGATGGTCCTCCCGCCCCACAGTCAACACAGCTTAAAACTGCGTCCTCAAAAATCTGTTTACTCATCACTTTAGTCTTCCTTGAGCGTGCCTAAGTCAAAAATAGATTATCCCCCGGGACAGGATTTGCCTTATCTGACTTGTGGTGTTTGGGAGGCAGAGTTCCAGCTGCCCTCGGAGCTGGGAGAGYGATGGGCACCCCCGGAGCTGCCCAGCAGCTTCTGCTGAGGTTTCCTCTCCTCTTCCCAGCTCTGCTTCCAATATGAGGGGATCCCTTTTTGCTCCCTTGTTTGAAAGCAGATTTGCAGACAGGTGCTGACCTGGGCTGGGTGGATGGCTGAACCTGAATGTACAAGCAGAACTGAAATTTGGGGCAATGCTGTCTTGATGCAGGAGGCAATGGTGGAATGTTGGAGGCTTCCCAGCCGAAAGATGAGTTCAATACTCTGTTTCCCATATTCTTGTACAGAGGATGATAAATAGGAACACAGGAAATAAAAGGCAGCTTTTAACCACAAAGGCCACTGGAATGTGTCAATAAGCAGAGCTCAGTGAAGTTCCTATTTGAGATATTATTATTATTTGAGACRTTATGGTGCAAAAAGAGCTTTGCCCCAGGGAGAGAACCACAAACCCAGGCTGAAGCTGAAGGAACTACCTGGTTCCAGTGCAAAGACTTTYTGGATGTGATCCTCAAGGTCTCTTTGAACTTAATCACCAATCATTTATCAATAATTCATCATATGACTCTGTAATATGGTTATTTGTTCTGCTTTTTAGGACAGCATTGCAGGTAGTGAAAGGAATGGATCCTTTTACCATTGCAGCCACATCACCCTCTCATTTCAGTGCCTTCAGGAGACTCAGCTTTATTTGTTTATTCCCAATTAATAACATTTTATTATTGTCCTTAGAATGCAATTACTTCAATTGGGTGGTAAAAACAAAAGAGCAAAAAACATTACAGGGAAAAATGCCTATGGAAAGCTTGTCAAAGTGTCAGTGACCCACCAAGGCTGCTCCATTTATCACAAATGGCTTTGTTAATACCCAACCTCACCAGCACTTAGACTTAATGCTCTGCTCAAAGCCCGACAATAGGAGATAAATACTTGATAAGACATCCATTGTCATTATTTATCATTTAGAACACGCAGCAAAAGCGTGATAAAACRTTTATTGGGTGTTTGGAGGTAGAGTGCTGTCACCAGTGCCACCCAGGTGGGAGGCAGGGCTGGGCTCAGCCTGGCTGGCAGGAGGCCTGGTGGATGGAGGGATCAGAGGAGGAGGAGGAGGGAAAGGGAGATGGAAAAGGAGAGGAGAGGGAGAAGATGGAGAGTCTGAGTGTGACAGCATGGCATTAAGGGGAGAAGCAGAGGCTGGGGGAGCTGGGTTCATCCTAAAGCTTTATATAACCAGCAGGAAAGTGTGTGAGGGATGAGAGAAAAGATTTAGGAGTGGTTTTTGATACGTGTTAGTTTTGAACAGTCCTGCAACAATCCTGCTCCCTGCGGATGCTGGCGCCGCGGTCCCGCTTGTGGAGCAGCTGCYGGGCTCTGCTCCGGCTCTGGGCAGGGCACTGCTGCCAGAAATGCGCCCTGGAGCCTCAGGAAACAAAATTCAGGTGCTGTTTGGTCAGAGAGACAGATAACATTTGACTGCTCTTTCTTCTTCCACGGCAGCTGTTTCTAATTCCCCCCATGAGACGCAGTACCAAAGCACTCCTCTTCTCCRGAGGAAAAATCCCTACTATTATAATTTTTTCATTACAGCTTAAACATTTTCAGTTTTAAAAGAGAAGAAAAATAAAGATAATTTGCTAGATCTGATTTCTGATGCATTTTGTTCAGTGTTATGTAGCCACATTTTTTTTCCGTGGGAAATTTGATACATTACTTTAACTACATACAAGAGAATACTAAATAAATTCACTTTATGTGCTTCCCTAATTAGTTTTCAGTCATGTAATTCTCTTCAATACGGAGCTGAGAAATCCCCAAGTCTACCTTGATGTAGTTAGTGTCACATACACTGATCATGTGAAATTGAATTTGAATTTACTACTAATATTTAAACACCAAAGCTGACTTGAACCGTATTTCCCCCTTGGATAGAGATGTCACTGCTCCCTGTAATGAGCAGCATTATGTTGAATACTTAAGCCAAGAACAACCAAGTTACAGGAATGGGACATTAATCTTGGAGAACTGTGGAATTTCGTGCTTTAGACGATGCAGTGTCTTCGCATTACTTTAATTACTTGAGATGAGGATTTTGCAGTGTGTATTGCTTGAGCATATTTTGTGAAGATGGAGTGGGAATATTGAGATCTCCAGGATCTCTTGGATAACTATAAACTGACTATAACCACAAAACTACATTATTTGTGTCATCTTCAGCTGCTGGATGTATGAAATCCAACAAATTCCTGTATGGATCTCCCTGACTTTGTCCCCAGATTTGAGGGTCTGTGTGGGGTCCTGCTGGTCCCACATTTGGGGCAGAGGGAGATGCTGAGTATGAGTTTGCTAYCACATTGCTGCTCTTGCAACTATTTCACATTCCTTAATTAATTAAACCTAAAAGTGTCGGTGTCTCTCTGATCTCTCTCTCACCTGGGGGGAATCTGAGGCTTTGGGGAGGAACCAGCAGGAACCATTTTCAAAGACCAAATAAATCAAAACACTGCCAGGGTTTCTTTCTGCAGTTTTTGGGGTGCTGTGGTCAGAGAGATGGGACAGGYACTGCTGGGCTTGGCACTTGGATGGCACTGAAATATGCCCTAATTTATGTTGCTGCGTCATTAACTCCTTACCTGAGTTAGATCCAAATACCTGGATGACTTTAAAATACTTTGCAGTACTTGGCTCTGTCATCACTCAGTGCTTGCTGATCAATTCGTGTGCGAAGTTGTAGAGGGAGGGGAAGAAGCTGGAGCAGGAGAAAGCAGAATTTGGAATGTCACTGCTGAATCTCTCTGGAAACGTTTAGGAAAAGCAGGTGAGATTTAAGTCCTTCTCAGAACCTTTGAGAAGGGTGAATACCACTGAAAGTCCTGCACAGCGAGGATGTGGGGTACCCCAGGCCAGCTTCAAAATAGCTCGAGGGGTTCATGCTCTGTAATCCCCCAAAGTGGTTTCACTCTCAATATCATCACCAGATTAATTGGCACTCATGCTGTAGGTAGAACTAATGAGGAAGATAATTATTCCTTCTGTCATAGCTGGGAGAGGAACTCCACATATCACAGTGGCTGAGGAACARTGATTTTGAGGAAATAATAACCAGTCATTAGAGAAACTTAATGAAACAACCCACAATACATTGAAAATGGAGGTTTGTGTGGTTTTGTAGCCTTTTCTCTGTCCTTTCTACAAATCCATCCAGATCCTTTATTTACTTATTAATAGGGTGTGGTAGATTTGCTTTGCTTTTAGATTGCATTTGCTTTTCTACTTAAAGACTGTTAAGATGTTGTTTTTAAGCTAATTTACTGACCCTGCATAAGATTTAAAAATTCCTCTTTGCATAAGGAATCCTTAAAAAGTGGCAAAAAACAACTGGTAAATGAGTGGGTTGCAACCTGTTTATGGAAGCTTTTTAACATTGATTTAGGGCTTGTTGCAAAACAGCCTTTTGGGTGCCTCCTATCACACTTGTAGAAGGAGTTTGGTTGAAATCAGGTATTAATTTTGCTATTTTTTTTAAGAGAAGTGAGTTCTGAATGCAGAGCTGCAGCTTTCTGTATCAGGCTGGGTGCCTGCCTGCAAGGAGAACCAAAAAATTTGGTTGGCAAAGTTGCTTTTTACCATCTTAGAATGGATGAACTCCTCTTGCTGCTGTTTTCTCAACAGCAGTTGTGCTGTGGTGTYGGCAGGAGGAGGATTACACTGCATCTGGCAAAGGAAATTACAGATTAACATGTGCATTATGGAGGAGAAACATTACAGGAAAACTGTCATTTGTATTTTACAAGGAAATAATCCTTTAAGTCTCTTAGGGCTGCAATAACTCCTTCGTTTTACTCCCCTTTTGGAATACCCTGTGAATCCTCATGTCRGAATTAGTAACAAACAAAGCAAAGCTCAGAGGAATCTGGACTTTTTCAACCAGAAAGGTCAGTGCTAGAGAAGAGATTTTAGAAAATGTTCCAGGAGCTACCGAAGGAGCCCCCACGCAGTCAGACCTGGGATTTTGGGAGTGCTCCAGGTGCTGAGTATGGTGTAGATATATCCAGCTGCCTTTCTTCCTTCCCACTGTGAAAACATGGAGTGATGCCCTGCAGAGGGGTTCAATCACTTCCCAAAACCTGAAGGAAACTGGCTTGGAGGCCATAGGCTCAATCTATAATTTTGATTGTTAATATTTCCCAGGAAGAGTGTTGCTTGGGGCTCTGGAAGCATTTTAGGTATCACCAAAATACCCGCTAATTGCTGCTCTCCTTGGCTCCTGCAGCCGTTTGCCACTTCCACATCATGATTAAACTCAATGATCTTAGAGGTCTTTTCCAGCCTTAAAGATTCTGTGAAATCATGATTAAACTCGATGGTCTTTGGGGTCTTTTCCCACCTTAAAGATTCTGTGAAATCATGATTAAACTCAATGATCTTTGGGGTCTTTTCCCACCTTAAAGATTCTGTGAAATCATGATTAAACTCAATGATCTTAGAGGTCTTTTCCAGCCTTAAAGATTCTGTGAAATCATGATTAAACTCAATGGTCTTTGGGGTCTTTTCCCACCTTAAAGATTCTGTGAAATCATGATAAAACTCAATGGTCTTTGAGGTCTTTTCCCACCTTAAAGATTCTGTGAAACCATGGTTAGGCTCGATCTTAGAKGTCTTTTCCAACCTAAATGATTCTAAGGCTCTGCTTTGCAGTCCCAAACTGCTCTGGTTTGCAGTTGAGAAAGTCCTGCCTGCAGCATCCAACTTCCTAGGTCTGCTCAAAATRGGCCCAATTAATTTTCTTCCCCAACGCTGGATTAAAGACTTTAGAACTGCAGTCATTAAGCAAGAGTGGGAATTTCTGCTGGAAACAGCCTTGTGCATTCCTTTGCTCAGTCCTCGCTGTGGAACCATCCAGTGTCAGTTGAGTCACTGCTCCWAACTGGTTTGTCACTGTGGAGTGGGAATGCTGGACCCCGGGGCACAGCATCCAGCCATTCTCTGCAYGGGATTGTGCCTCTGCTCTTCAGCAAAGGTCTTGGAAGCATCTTCCAAATCCAGTCTGGGCATTAAAGCACTGGTGCCGCTCTTCCATCCGTGGTGTTCGCTGTTTGCCAGCGGTCAGAGGGTCACTCTGTGCCATGTTGTGGGGAAAACAACTTTTAAAAGTCCCCAAAAGCAGTTGTGTGACCTCAGGCTTGATTGCGGAATGCCATGGACCCAATAAACATTTTAATGTTGGCTTCAAAGCTCTGCCCAGCTTGGAGAGGTCGGGTTTACGTGCGCTTACGGCGGCTTCTCGCGCTGCCCTAGAGATTGCCACCTCCTTCCGAGCCAAACACCGAACTGGAAGGGAATTCTGAGGGAAAACCAGCAGCTGGATTGTGCCAGGGGTCTAAATTTCCACACTTTGGGAGAATGCTGACTTTGGCCATGGTGGTGTGACAAAAACACAACATGACAYGGCAGGATGTTGTTCTCGCTTGGGAATGCTGTCATCTCCCCATTGGATTTTTGGCTTTAAGCAATAATCTGTATTTTTGTGGCAAACGCTACTTCTACATTTATTTTAGGGTTTTTTGCCTTCTTTTCCTTTTAAAGAATTCCTTGGTGTCTCTTTTCCAGCCTCCCAAGAAACAGTTAAATGACTGAACCTCAAAGGTTTGAGCACTTCTACAAACAACAGTCACAGGGAGGAAAATTAACGGTTTTCTGTTAATGACTCATATTAGTCCTCTTTGGTGGTCCGAAGCGATGGATTAGATATTTTTTTATTTTTATTTTTTTTTCCCCCATTTCTTCCACATGCCTGTCATCGGGCTGCTTTTCTGATTGCTAGTTTTGTTGTTAAAAATGTCACTCTCTTTATTCGCCCTTCTCCCCATAGAATCTTTAAAACTAAACGCAGGAAAAGTGGAATATACCTGTCATTTAGACCAGCTAGAACAAAGGTTGATAGAAAATACATTCCTAGTTTGAAGAGGCTTCCCTGCTGATTTTGTTTATCAGAAAATGGCAAGTTTTGTTCCTAATGGACTGAAATTTAAATAAAATCTGACTCTGGAAATAAAAGCAGCCATTATGACAAAATAAAATTATATATTTTATAGGAGAAATTGAATTAAAATGCTAGTTTCCTTTGGTTAAATTCTTTTACATAAGGAAATGAATAAACGAGAGAGAGTGAAATAGAATGAGATAGAAAGCTGATTGTTGAAGTAAGCTTTTTAAAAATCAATAATCTCTTGTAATTTATATTTTTGAAAAAACTTTGAACAGACTTCCATACGATATCTTGAATTATAGCTACATTTCTATGTTTCCTTTCATTATAAGTTGAACTGGGGGTTAAATAGTGTTTCTCCCCTGGGATTTCAGGTTCTTATCGGGCTGTGGCTCTGGACTACAACCTTCTACAGAAACAAGGCCTCTCCAGAACCGAAGTTATTTAAGAAATTTTATTTATTAGTATTAATTAAACGATCATTTTTTAAAAATCAGGTTATTTTACGTGCCAGGATGGGAACTGAACTCTGAGGGGTGGTGGTGGAGCCGCATCAGGGCTGRGGAAGGTGATGGTTGGGAGCAATCGACCTGTTGGAGACTCGGCTTCCAGGGAGACATTTCATCTGAAGTCAAGAGGTTTAAGATTCATGTCCAAAACAAAAATGCTCATGTTTAGAACTAAAATTAACCTTTCTGTACACAAATGAATGCTCCCACAGCAATTTATCAACCTTACGTTGGCACAGAATGCTTGGGAGAGATCCTTGCCCTCCTTGCAGGTGGAGGGATTGTCTGGATTTTCAATGGCACTGGTTTCCCTAAAAATAGTGTTTAAATAGGCAAGTAAAGGAGTTTTTAAACCCTAAACTATTAATTGACTTTAAAGGGAAGTCTAGGGTTGTATGGAGCTGTTATGATAAAATTCAAAATGTATTCAAAGGCAGCTATGACTCTAATTTGCAAATTTCCTACCATGAGCAGAAGGTGCTCAYGGGTGAGAGGTAAAGAGGTGGTGAGGGGTAGTTTGTGCTCCTCAATTTTCCACCTGCTCCTAGGGGAGAGGGMATGGGAAGAGAAATACTGGAATATTGCAAATCCTAATTCAAATTAAAAACCAACCAACCAACCAAACTAAAAATCCAAATATACATTCTTGAATTTTCCTCGGATCCTCCAAATTATGACATTTTCCCAAATGCAGTGTTTCCTACTGGGATGGAGGAGGAGGGAGATCTGAGAGCACCAAAATGTTGGTTCCTGCACTTTTTCTTGGTATGATGGGAAGAACCATGTTTCCATGGAACTTTGGTTTCCCTATGTGTAAAATGGCCTGGATGTGACTGGAATGGCATTGTTAATCCCCCCAGGAATCTCTGCCACCCCTGAGTGTCATCAGGGTTATAATTATTGCCTTCTTCAACCAGCAGCTGGAGAGATCTTCTAGCAGATGTTTTAGAAGTGTTTTGAAGATGAAAACATCTAAATACTATTATTTTTGTTTTATTATTATTATTATTATTATTATTATTATTATTGCTGCTGTCCACAGTGATTACTGTGATCACACAGTGCCTTTCTGACATGTCCCTAATGACAAAATATCCTGTGGGCTCTGAAGGGTTGGAAGCAATTCCTCTGCCCCGCAGGAATGTATAAAAGGATCACACTTTGGGCAAAACTTGGTACTTGCACGACCTCAGACCTGCTTCTCCTGGTGGTTTTTGGGAGGATGGAAGTCCCAAGGTGGTTTTGCCCCRCTGGTTTTCCATCCAGTGTGTCAGTGGGATGTCAGTGGGCTGGCACTGGTCACACCTTCACACAGGTGACTGCTTGATCCTTCTTCCAGTGAGGAAATGTGGAAGTGAGTCAAGGAAATTGCTGTAAACACACTGATTCCTGATTTCCTGATTCCTGCTACAGCATCACACRGGATTGTGATTTTTTTATTCTTTTTTCTCTCCCTTTTTTTTTCCCCAGCTTACCGAGGTTATGGTTTAACARCTGGTTTAGCTCTTTCATTTCCAAAGGAAGCCTAAGCCAAAACTGAGCCAAATTTAGGTTCCCAGGTCTATATTTAGGCATCCAAATGGAAGGGGTGTGATGTTTCCCATGCATGCTTGATGGGCTTCACACAGCACCCACCGAAATGAGCGGGTGTGAGAGAACATTCCGCCTTTCCAGCTACTGTCCCATGTTCAGAATATTGGGTTTCAAGCCTAATTTTAGCAGATTGAGCTGGAGAATTTTGGTTGTTTCTGGCTAAGAGTTGTGGGAAAAGTCAGTTCCCTGAGAAATGAAATTAGTTTTCGTTTAATGGAGAATTTGTCTGCGAGGGATGAGTGTGTGACACGGGGCTTTACCTGTGGGTGTGTGCAGTCTTTCAGAGCTCCTGTTAATAGTGGCGAGGCAGAGGGGGAGTAACAGCTCTTCGAGCTGCTTTTATGCCCTGTCAGATGCTGGAAAACACCCTTTTTCCAAGAGGAAGAGGGTGCTGCCATGGCTGATCCTTTTCCATCCCAGCAGGGCAAGGTCTGATGCAGAGCTAAAGGCAGTGGGGCTGTGCAGAGGCTGCTCCCAAACAGGGACCATTTCGCTGTGGGTACCGGCGGGAGCAAAACAAGGACCAGGACAGCTGTGTACCCACAGCTGGGGACAGGGGAGATCAGTTATGGCACCCTGTGCTTCATTTTGGGGAGATTGATTTAGCAACGTGGGCCAAACAAGATAAAGGGTGCTGGTTTGGCCAGGTGTGAACTTTTACTAGATGTGTAGGATCCTGACTGGGATACTTTTAAAGGATAATTGCTGGAAGCCAGCTTTGGCAAGGACAATCCAGTTTCCAAGGAGGTTGCTCAGTGTTGAGGACGTTGCTTGCACACAGGTGGGAGTGCTCCTGCTTGGTGGAGGACAAGAAGGTTCTCTTCTGCTGTGTCRGAGCACCAAAAGTTTCATGCTTCCCTCTGAAGCTCTAAATCTTTTGAAACCCTTCAAAAACATTCTCTGGTATCTTGTCCAAGGGTAATCAAAGCTGGAGGAGTTGTTTACATGCTCCTTTTCAGAGCAGTTCTCCCCCCTCAGAAATGAAACCACCCCGAGTAACTACGACTGCCCCGCGAGCAGGTCCCGAGCGTGTGTCTGGTGATCAGGAGATACAAAGCTTCCTGTAGGGKTTGTGGGCAAAGTCCAAGCACAGACAAAGAGTTTCCAGAAAATAAATTGCTTGTGTTAATCCTACTAATTCATCTTCAGGTTTTCTTCTTCCCAAACAAACCTGCACTGGCTGAACCCGCTTGTAACACAGCCAGCGAATACACGGCTTGTATTTTAACTCTCATTGAGGAGGGTTCAGTTTCTTCTTTCCCATTTGTCTTTTTTTTTTTAAATTATTGTTATTTTATATTTGATTACATCCTATTATATCTGATACTTACCAGAATTAAGCTCTCCTCACTGTAATGAAACCTCAGCGAGCCTGGAGGGCTTTGGCAAAAGTAACCTCGGGCTTGTTTGTCGAGACGGTTTTGCCAAGCCCACACAGCTCTAATTACGTCTTTTCACTGGCCTGGTTTAAACTGTCCCCTCTTTCCAAAGTCTTTTGTGTGTTACTCAGAAATACATTGTTACAATGAACACAGTATGTTTAGAATAAGTTTAATTGGATTTGGTAGCCAAGCAAGTGTACGTTTTTATTAGAGGTACTGACGGCTTCCAGTGGAGATAATATTTATACAGTGGTCCAGAATTGTTTGCATTTAGGAGAATAAATAAAATGAATAATATCCAAACAAGATAATTAAAATGCCAATTACGAAGTACCTTTAATTTGCTCTGGCTTTTGATTTGCATATTCCTTCCTTTACTTTGAAGACAAAGAAAAATACACTCGATACCAAATTTCCAGCTCTCAAATACATCACGTAACATGGTATATTAACAAGTACCTCCCTTTTGCACTGTATTTACAGTAAGATTGCAGAACACCACCCATATTTGCCTCTTTGGCCAGTTTTTTAGTACACAAACATTTTCTGTCTGGCTTGGTCAGATGTTGACTTTCATTTTTGTTGAATCACAGCGTTGTGGATGAAAAAAACCTCAACCCAAACCTAAATAACACAGAGAGAAATCCTTAAAGTTGTATGGAGTGCTGGCTAAAGRCTGTGATGGACAGGTATTTGTGGAAAATGGCTTTTATTTGCCACTGACATGTCTTTCTATAGGTATCCATATTTCATTTTAAAAAAAATCAACATTAAACGAAATAACCTGCCCTGTTAYTTCATATATTTTATGTATAAGATGTCTTGCCCTAAAGAGGTTGACTTTGGGAAACTATAGCACTGTTTAAATTCTGTGTTTGGAGCTTCTAGGCAAGAACAAGATGACAGAAGGACATAAGATTCATTAAAACCTTTGTGAACCTGTTGCTTGTTGCATACCTGGAGTTTTGTCTTTGTTTCCAACATAGCCAGCACTTATAAAAATGTGTCATCTTGCAATACCTGGGGCTATGTTTGTGCTTTGAACCAGCAAATTCTTCCTCGTGATTCCTAAAAATGGCCATTTTTGAACAGGTTGGACATTTTCTGTCTCCGCATTTTGTTGCTGTTTTGGTAAAACTCGTTTTTTCAACTCTTGCCGTGCCTGTACCATGAATTAGTTGTCGTCAGTAATTATTGCTCTCCATTTTGATCTTCTGTGTGGGTACTTGGCAAAATCTGTTGGGACTGCTCAAGATGAAAGGGTTGCTATGCAAATAGGAAATCTTACTCCCTAGTATTTGTCACCAGTTGCAAAGCACAGATTTGAAATGAGCAGTTGTGTGGCATCCTAAGTAAATAGGGATGCTGGGCTAACACAGCCTGTGGGTTTCCGAGACAAGTGGGAAAAGCAAGTTAAGCTTTTTATTTTTATAATAGTTATTGCTACTCTTGGTTTATTTTTTTTATTTTTCTGGYGGGCTTTGTTAAGCGGATCTTTATTCCCAGAGACTGAAATGTACTCCTCTTTCTTTTTCCTTGAAAATTAAAAGCTTCTACCTTAAAGAAGTGAGTGATACATTATCTGCTGTCTCTAAATTGAACCCATTTGGAGCTATTTGCATCCTGTAGAAACCTACAGCTGAGTGCTGTGCTCAGAGGTGTAATGACTGGTTGTCACAACACGCTGGAGGTGGCCCCATAACAAAATGATCCCCTGTCAATCCCCTTGCAGGAAATGCTCTGGCAACCTGTAATTCAGCCTCAGTATTAACATCCTGCCTGGGTTTTGTTAAATAGCACTTTCTAGGAAGTAGATCTGCTGAACTTGTGCTTAATAATGTTTTAAGGGGAATATTTGATGGAAGTTTTAGAAAGCATCGCATGGGGTTAACAGTGATTTGTCATTTGTTTCTAATTAAAGGACTTAATCTCTTATCACTAGAACAGCCTTTTTTTTAATACTAAAGGCACAGATGTGAATAGAAACATATTAATGAGATGTCATACTACACAGTCATTTAGTGCTTTGTTTAACTTAAACATAGCAGAAAATGTGCATCTAAGTAGACACATGTAATGACATTGAGATAGAATTCTAATTCCCTGCATTTGCATAACCTTTAGCAGCTTCCACCTTGCTGTGGTTATCCTGTACCCRAAATTGCTGTTTGTTATAGCAGTGGAAAGGTCTGAAATCACACCATGATATTGTTTTCCTGTCTGAGGGGCTGCTGTTGGCCTTAAACCAAACATGGGCCTGTTTGACTTTGCTGGTTCCTCCTAAGACAAAAAATGCATGTCCAGTTTGTCAGTCATGGCAGTTGTTCTTGCAAAGTGATGAGGAATGAGGACTGACCTCATCCATAGGTACCAGGCATTCCAGGTATGTGACAGCCACTCTAAATATCCAAAAACTAGGGAAAAGTAGCATGAACTAGTCAGAGAATCACAAACCATCGAGGCTGGAAAAGCCCTCCATGGTCATCRAGTCCAACCAGTGACCGAGCCCCACCTTGTCACATCCACTCATTCCGTGGACACTTCCAGTTTGCAAGAGTAAATCTTTTCACGTGGGTAGGAAAGGTTCCTACATATTAATTTAGTGATTTAAACCATGAATGAACTTAAACATTTAGAGAATATTTGGGTTGCTGTGCCTGTTTCCCTTAGTGCTTTACTTTGTATTTTCATAGTGGGACAATACTTGTAATGGGTTACATCCCTTCCTTTATGACAAATTGTTTCTTTTGGCTGAGGTGGTTATGAAAATAAAGGCTGTTCTTTCAAAATTCCAAATTTTACTCTTTCCTCACTTGCATTGTAAGTTTTCATTAAAAATGAAAGCAATTGCATCCTAAAAAAAAAAAAATCCTGGCTTATATAATAAGAATTAAGAACAACTGCAGAGCAAAACTAGATTGTTTCAACATGCAGGGTTTTTTATCAGGTGGCTCTAACCTTTGACTAATGCTCACAGTCAAGACCAGCTCATTGCTAGAGGACTCCATAAATGTTTCCTRGCATTATGAAACATCCATTGAGAGAAAAGGACAGAAATGTGTTGGTTTTATTTAGACAAACATTCTCATTTCRTGAAGATGTTCTCTGTTTCTTAATGGAAAAATTGTGATGCAAGTGAGAATATTTCAAATTTTTGCACTGGCTGTCAAATACAACAGAACTGGATGGCTTTAAAAGTTAATAAAAAATAATTGAAAATTTGAGTGCTTATGTGCACTGGCTAAGAAGGAAAATCGGATTCAGTTTTGGAGGTAAGACCTTTGGTGTTCAGTCTTAGGTTTCCTTATTTTAGTCATTCACAGTTTTTGATGTTGAGTGAAACTCAAAGGCTGCACCACAAACTGCAAACAAAATCTGGGGGTCAACTGGGCTTTTGCATTTCACCTGTGCATATTGAGTGCTCAGGAATGTTATGATGGCAGAACATTTTATTATCAGGGATATCCTCATATCTAGCAAGGAAAATGTTGTGCACTTCTAGGATCACGATGACAGCTATGCTGGGTTGCATGMGTTTCATATCTAGAAARCAAAAATTAATYTGTGCYGACTCAAATGCAAATTATTGAACCTATTTCTTCTCTTTTACCCCCAAACCAGCAGAATAAAGCCCAGGCAGGACAAATCTGTACAGATTTGCCCCAGCCTCTCCATCCAGCCTGAGTTCTGTGCACGATGGAGAGTCTTGGTTCTTTTAAACGTGCAGAGAAAGTTTCAGCCTGGAGTTTACTCAACATTCCTGGCCCCCTTTCTGCCCTCTGTAAAAGTTTGAAAAGGTCTCATAAATGGCAAGAAGGCAGTTTGTATACAGGAAATGTAGCCTGGCAAGAAAAGCCTGTTTTGAAGTACACTACATGGTTTCTGAATAAATATTTCTTTAATGCATGTAATTACCGGATCAGCAGAATAAATGTGGTCATGTCCTTGTAATTAATACATTGTCAAAAGTTCATTTAAGTATAATAATTTCACAGCAAAACTGCTGCCTATGTGGTTTGTGCGATAATTTGTTAAATTAAGTGCAATACATATAAAATTATTGGTGGATATATATTTTTTAAGTTCTTATTCATTACAGCATGCTATCTAATACACTTAAAGGGATTTTTTTTTTCATTAGAAGAAAAGCCACTAAAAATAAAAGTGCTGTAATGATGTTTTTCTTCTTTTTGCTAAAGGAATTTTCAAGCAGCACCACTTAGTACCGCAGCTGCAATTGGCAAATATTTAGTTAAGAATTGTGTAATCAAGTTGGCAAAGGCTTGGAGATCCAGTGAGGAATGCACAGAGAAAGATGCCTGTTTATGCATTGTAGAAAAGCAAAATGTTTATCCCTGGATTTGGTATCAGACTCAGTACCCGGAGCTGATTACAGGGCTGAGTTAAATGTTACAGCTGTACTGAGGCTTTAGCAAGGGAGGGAGTGCTGTTCTTGACTTTTGGAGCTAATTTGGAATAATTCTTCTGAAAATAAGTATTCTTATTCTTCATTGCCAATCCAAGAGTGGTGGCTTTTGTTTGGCGACTTGTTTTGTGATGTCCAGGGAAGCAGAGGCTGTGGAGCAGTGATGTGACCATGGATAGTGGTGGTGGCCATGGCTAGGCTACCTAGAAATGTCACTTTGCTCTCCATCAGAGTCTGTGTTAATGAATGAGAGCTCAAGCATTGGAAGGGGCTGCCCAGGGAGATTTAGAGTCCCCGTCCCTGGAGGTGTCCAAGGAATGCTTGGAYGTGGCACTCAGAGCTCTGGGGTGGGGACAAGGTGGGAACTGGGCACAGCTTGGACTCRATGGTCCTGGAGGGCTTTTTCAACCTAAATAATTCCATGATTATGTCCTCAGAGCCTGGTCAGAGATTAGTTTCTCAACTGATCACACAGTGACAGATTAATGTTAAAAATAGAAATGGGATTCAATTCCYCAGTTTCCAAACCTGTGCTTAGTTGGTGCTCACAAGACCACACTTTTCCCGTATGATGTAACCCAYATAAACTGGAGTTTATAATGTTCCTGGTCAGACTCTTCAATTTATCCAGGCAGTAGAAGCTTCTTATTCTATTTGTGAARACAGAAAAGCTGAAGTTTTAATTTCTCACTGAAATTTCCTAGAATTTGGTAAGCTGTTATCCTATCAGGGTTTAGTGTGCAGGTCAGTATTTAACAAATACGGACTAGGAAGGAGTTGGTGTGTTTTCAACTGGAGCTGGAAACAAATCAAACCAACCAAACCACCCAAACCTGGTTGGATGAGCAGGCTCAGAGAGGGCAGCAGTTAATGGGTGGGCTGAGTTGCAACCCCAGCAATGTCTGTGAGAAGTGATAGAACCTGCAAGGTTCTCTGAGGCTTTATTTGTGATAACATCTTTATCAGTGACCTGAGGAGGCCATGGGAGGAACTCTCAATATRTTTGCAGAACTTGCTGCTCCCCAATTTTTTATAATGAGGGTGGTGAGGCCCTGGCACAGGGTGCCCGGAGAAGCTGTGATTGTCCCATCCCTGAAAGTGTCCAAGGCCAGGTTGGACGGGGCTTGGAGCAACCCAGGATAGTGGAAGGTGTTCCTGCCCATGGAAAGAGATGAGTTTTAATGTCCCTTCCAACCTAAACCATTCAGTTCCTCTTCTTTATGATCCTGGGAGGTGAGAGCAGGGATGTGGCCATGAGGGTGAGGGCTGTGACCATCTCCCTTTGCTCAGCACGTGGGGTGGGGCAGGAGGATGAGGGACAACCAGCACAACTCGGAAAGGTGGAGTTCCACACCGCACTCAAGGAGGAACTTTTTCCCCCTTGAGGGTATCAAAGAGGCCAGGACTTTTTCCAGAGATGCCATTTCCATCCCTGGAGGTTTGCAGGGCATGAATGGATCAAGTGCTCAGCACCAGGGCTGGAACCCAGAGTTGACCCTGCTTGGGCAGCGGGTCATGGCAGGATCCTCCCAAATTTTTCTGTGATCCCATGGATGTGAGGAAATACTCAAAAAAATCCCAATCCCTACATCTGAGCCGCGYTTTATCAGCTCTGACTTACACCCCAGGAGTAAATTACAATATGTAATGAGAATTCCAAACGATCTCTGACGTCTGTCRGCTCCGGCACGGAACCCACGGAACGCCGCATTTCAGTGCTAACAGCTCCATTTGCTCCAGTGAGATATAAATGTTCCTTGACCTCAAACACAGGTCAYGGAGCACGTACGACATCTTGTAATTAAGCTAAAAGATTCATTGACAAACACCGTTCAAGTGGTGAGATTTAGATGGTTACAAGAAACCATAAAAAATGTTGTGATCCTGCAGGGAAATTGGCTCCAGTGGGTCTATTTTATATCTTGGCATTGAGACTTTGTGTGCAGCAAGAGCAAAGCAGTGCTGCTCATAAACAGGGGAACATTAATTATATACATTTAATTTTATGTAACTTGTGGAAAACATAAGAAAATTCATGTATTGTAAATGTCATCTTTTTTTTTTTTTTTCCTGAAGGGATTTTCCATTATTATTTTATGATGATAAAATAAGGTGTTCTGATGTATTCTCAAAATAATTTTTATATTTATTTTTACGTATTTCAGTAATATTGAGTCAATAAAGATGATATCAGGAGATCTATGAACTATAATGAATTTTATTTACATTTTTATTATAGCACTAACTTCACATCAGTTCCCTTCAAGTGTACAGTTGAAAAAAAATGTGCAAATCATCTCCTTTTAGCACAACTACCCGAAACACTTCAATCACTTTCGTAATGAATTTTTTATTGCAATGTTGGAAAATATTTACATCGAGACAAAACGTTCATCAAATGAGATCATATTCTGGGAGGATAGGGAAAACGGAGAAATGGAAGGGGAATATTGCATGGTGAGAACTGGTCCTTGCTTCCATAGCCTTTTTCTGGAGAACAGTATTATCTATACAGTGAGATGAATATCCCTCAGCATAGAGAGAAATTCCAGAACCTGTTCTGCAGTGCAGTGCCGGTCGATGAATCTCTTTCTCTTAAAAATTGTGCTTCAGGTTTGTSATGAGTGTATAAAACTTGGATTGATGGTGGTTCATAGAATCTCAGCGTGGTTTGGGTTTTAAGGGATCTTAGAGTTCATCAATTCCACAGGCAGGGACACCTTCCACTATCCCAGGGTGCTCCAAGCACCATCCAACCTGGCCTTGGACACTKCCAGGGATCCARGGGCAGCCACAGCTTCTCTGGGMACCCTGTGCCAGGGCCTCCCCACCYKCACAGGGAMGRATTTCTTCCTRATAATCTAAACATCTTTCAATTAAAAGTCATTAAATRTTCTCAAAGTATAGTCTGAAGTCACCCTCATCGAGATGCTTTAAGATCTGRTTCCTGTCAGAATGAGCCAACTGTGTCTTCACAAGTGCTTTTAACAAAATTCCTGATGAAACGAGTGTTTTGTCGCCTGAGAGAAATTTTGAGGGTGGGTGGACAGCAGTCAATTGGCAGAAAAGTTTTGGGACTTGATGCTCCAGAGCAATTAATGCAGTGATTGTGTGTTGGAACCTGGGAGGAAAATGGCATTTCTGGAKGGCTCGGCCACCTCCAAACCGGTGTCGCTTCCTTTGGAAGCGGTGGTGGCACAACGGATGGCGTTTGTTTRAGGCAGCCATCTGGTCAGCACGGGAGTGTAATGCACCATATTGCATCCCCAGTAACATTTAAACTGTTTGCAATCTCAATAAACTTAACTTTTGAAGCACCCGCACAGGGGTCAGCTTCTTGCTGCTGTTGGAGGGAAAATCAGATTCACAGGGTGGCTGAATAATTCCATTTCCAAAAGCTGCAAAGTCAACAGCCAAAAATAAAAAAGCAGGCCAAGAACAGCAAAAACTCATGAAAAYCTCTGGTAGCTGTTTTCCAATTCTACTTTATTCATTCCTGCCACTACAGCTTGGGGCTGGGCTGACGGATTGGGC
Source organism: Parotia lawesii (assembly GCA_003713295.1). NCBI lineage: Eukaryota > Metazoa > Chordata > Aves > Passeriformes > Paradisaeidae > Parotia > Parotia lawesii. The sequence goes on along the minus strand of RAHM01000116.1, from coordinate 1,689,089 downwards.
CACGGGGAGCTGCAATGTGTGGAACTCTGTAGTTTTTCCACAGGAGGAGATGGGAGGAGTTTTTTTGGAAAGTTTGGTGTTGAGAGTGTGCAGAAGTGTCTCCAACCTGCAGGTACCTCAAATCATAAGTAAATACATACATTTTTTCTTTCTTCTTTCCTTTTTTTTTTCTTTTTCTCTTTTGTTGTGCATTTTCCACTCAGCGGATTTTTTACTGTGAGGGTGGGGAGGCCCTGGCACAGGGTGCCCAGAGAAGCTGTGGCTGCCCCTGGATCCCTGGAAGTGTCCAAGGCCAGGCTGGATGGGGTTTGGAACAACCTGGGATAGTGGAAGGTGTCTCTGCCATGGCAGGAGTTGGAATGGGARGAGCTTTAAGGCCCCTTCCAACCAACCCATTCTAGGATTCTTTGGATGAAGAGCTGAAGCATTCCTTGTTCTGTTTCTATTATTGGGAGAGCAACAGAGATGATGAAAGAGAAATTGATTTCACCTGTTGAGTCGTCTCCTTCTCCTTTCCTTTTCCTCTTCTCTCCCATTCCATTCCAATACCGAAGTCCACAACCAATTGTAAGATTTATCTGAGCACATTTCCTGTATCCTTTGGTGTCGTGGGGCTGCTCTGGTCTGGTTCTGACTACCCAGGACAAGGACACYGTGGCTTTATTATGGACCAGAAGGAAATGAGTGTTCTTCCAGTCATCCATATAAATCCGGTGCTGGGGAAATCTTGGATCACGTTAATTCTTTTCCCAGATCCGAGCCTGAATTCTTTCTCTCTCTCCTATTGCACCAGGCATCTGCATTGAATGGACATTTTTACAACTACTTAGTTATGTAGTAGGAGGACAGGGTTTCACACACTGTACCACGACTCAAGGTAACAACAAAGAGTCTCTCTCTTCTCATCCATTTCATGCTTTTGTCTGGATATTCCGGTGTCACTTTTAGGACAGAGCCCCATTAATATAACATGCCAGCTACTTCTGTCAAGGCACTGATATATGTCATTAGCACAATGGAAATAAATTCAAATTCATACTTTGCATGTCACACACTGAGTTTTATCTTGACCTCCTAAGGTGAGAGACAGATGTTTTCCATTGGCAATGCTTTGGTTATTTGTTTATACTTGTCAAATGCACATCTGAAACCCACCTATATAAAACTGGAATATGGGCTGCATTTTAAGTGAAACCAGGGAAAAATATGCAGACTTTGAGAGATGAAAGGGAAAAAAACCTGCAGCAAGCACCAGGATATGGGAGTGAATAAGCATAATAGATCAGAATAAGGCCCTAAATCAATTTTATTTTCACAGTTCTAGCATCATAAAAAGTGGGTGGCAGTAAACCAATTATTATGCAACTTAATGAACTAATTAGGAAAATCAGAGCAATAATGGTACTGGTACTGACTGATCTGAATATAAAAAGTAGAATTAAGTTCTCAGTATTGAATTTTTCGATACAAAGGATTGTATAATAACTTTTAAAGCATTTTGAGTTTGGGAAGAGGGAGTCTGCATCTGTAGTTGCTGTGGGTACCCAAATGATCACAGCACAGAACTCTTGGGGTATGTTCACTCCTGTACAGCTTCAAAAACAAAARCAAGTGAGGAACAAGTCATTAAAAGTTCTGTTTGCATTTATGTGCCCCTAAATGCTGTTGAAACTCTGGTGTCTGTTGTCAGGAGGCTCTTAAATACCTGGAGCATGGGGCTGGGTGGCTCAAACCCTGTGCGCTGGGATTGCTGAATAAACCCAAGCCCTGGTTTAAGCTTTCACAGGAGTGGGATTTGCACCAAACCAAGTGTGCAGGAACAGAAGAAAATAATCACAAAAGCACAGCTTCTCTCCCTTAACATTGGTGTTGTTAGCTCGTGCTATGCTTTAAAGTGTTTAAACCCTCACATAAYGTTGTTCATGTCAACAGAAGTTATAAATATGTTGGTATCAGAGCAGTGTTTCTCGTTATACCTCTGGGATTATGTGTGAGTGTTTCAAGACACTCAATTGAAAATTGTTGATTTTCTTTCTTTACTCCATTTCTGACTGTACACATTTGATAATATGATGTGTGATTATGGGCCTAAAGCTTTTCTCTTTAGCATCAGTGACAAGGTTCCTTTTGCCTTCGGTGCCAAAATTGAAATGAACCCTCAGAAATTCCTCCATCATTTCCTTGCTATTGTGAAACRTGCTGTAGTGTTTCCATTGATTTATGACATATTTTTTTTATAATTAAATTATAGCATAAGGGTTCTTTGCTGGTTTTCTTATAATTCCGTGTCTGCCTTATCCATATTTGGCAAATTTAGCAGCTGTTCTGTTTGTAGATGGCACATGTTGATTTTTTTAGTGGTCTTTATGGTGTTTGGATATGGTATTTTTTCCTGGAAGGAGCTGTCTGGGCCATGAGTGTTCCATCCCAAAGGAAAGGGGAAAGCATTTTCTTAAATAGTTTCCTGGATAAATACAACAAGAAGAGAAACAGTTTCTGCTTTCCATGATCAAAACAATCAATGTGAAGAGTTTTGTTTATTTTCCTGGTCAAAAAGCCACTGTCAGAGTCTATTTAAAACAAATGGGGAGATGGGAGGGGCAAGTGGCCTTAAAGCAAGTGTATCACATCCAATACTTTTTAAAAAAGAGAAGGAACCCAGGCCAGCACGTTAAAAATGAGCATTTCCAATACAATTTGTCACCCATGCATAAATCTTGCTGACATTTTCAGTCACTTTAATAGCCTTCCCATTTTATAAATCAGTATGAACTTGCACAGTTGCAAAAAGTGTGTATTTTGAACATCTCATTTGCATACTTTACCAAAAGCCAATGAGGCAGTGGAAGCAACACTGGTGATCATAATAAGTGTTTGGGAAAAGGCAGAAAGATCACTAATGGTTTGCCTTTAGGGATTTCTGTACTCCATAGGGGACGAAAATGAGAAATATTTTTCAAACAGCAGGGGTAAAGGTTTTAAAACTAGAAACACATGGAGTGATAAAAATGTTAGTGCCACAGGGCGCATAGCAGGAAAAATTTACAATGTAAAAACTGTAATTTCAGCATTAGGAAGTAATAATCGTGTTTCATCATTGTTATTAAAGCATGACCCTTAAAGTCACATAAATTAGATATAACTTTCTAGAGAAGTGTATTAATCTTCAATGGAAAATATTAGGAAAGTTTATTATCATATGAAGATCAGAAGGAACTGGGTTTTATTAAAAAAAATGAAGTTAAACTTGGTGGGGTTTTTAATTAATTTATCTATTTTTAAAATAAATCTCCAGCATTTTGAAGCAGCAGATAGGCTTGTGTTTACTCAATGCAAAGTGCAGCGCCCAGCTTTGCTCTGGAAACCAACAACAGTTGCATGAGAGGAAACACAACCAACAATTCAATAATGAACTGAGGAAATTCAGGGAGTTCTGTGCATGGGCATAAATGGTTTCTATTCGGGTCGACAAAGTCATCTTGGTGTTGATGCCAAATGAATCCAAATGATTAATGAAGAGGGGTGTAATTGTTGGAAAAAAATATAAGTACCACAAGAATATCCACTGGGAGACTTGAAATGGGACCAGTCATCCAAGGTGTGTAATTAGTGTAATTAGTGACTAAGAGAGTTTCCATCCTGCCTAGAAAGTGCAATTTTATGGGGGCCTCAGTATTTCTTGTCAGAGCTGTTCAACGAGGTCACTTCACCTGCAAGAAATTTTGGGTAAACTTTGTATTTCCAGAAATAACACCATCCCTGTGTGGGTCTGAACTCCCTTTCTCCTACCCTGGGCTACAAAAACGTGGTGCAACATGGTGGGAGTGGAGCTGCTGGACTTGGTGGACAACTGGAGTGGGTTAATCTGGGATAAATACGATTTCTGGCTTCCCTGGCTCCACAATCCCAAAGTGTTTCCTGAAGTGAAGTGCTCTGGGTATGGATTCAGCCCTTTCTGCTGAGGTCCACAGGAGCTGCTCGAGCGAGAACTACAATATTTTTATAGTTTCACCTTGAAATTTCTTGGTTTCCATTTGAAAAACGAACTGCTAGCATTCACAGGCTGGGCGTGCTTTTAATTAAAATTTAATTTTAATGAGGAATGGAACRGCTCTATGTTATTGATAAAGACTTTTGACGTCCTGCAAGGCAGACAGACAAACATCGTCCTGCTGGGTTTGGGACACTGGATGTGTCCTGTGTCAGAGCAATGAGGATGTGCTTCCAGAGCAGGATTCAGCCAATTCACTGCTCAGTCATTAGAGAGAAATCATTCATAACAGAGTAGTAGAGGAAAAGTCCCTTTACATCCCTCACATTCGGTGCCCTCAGCGTCAAGGACCCACATCTTGATTTCCTCTTGTTCTGTGTTTCCTTTTTCTTCATCCACATTGTTCACCTGCAAGAGGGAGATGTCCAATTTGGAAGAGCAGACAACCCCTCCTCAGCATAATCTGCAGCTTGATTTGTGGGCAGTCACTCTCCAGAGAAGAATAAAATCTTTCCCAAGTGCTCCAAACACAGGAATGTTATGCATAAGGAGGGTATCATTATTATCTCTCCTTCCAGCTGTGTTCTGATGTGAAAATGGCTGTAGCTGTTGTTTTTTCTGTCCCTTCCTGCCAGTCCCTCAGGCAGTTTATGATGCTCATGCACAGCCAAAGATTAGGCATCGTGCTTCTCTCTGCAATTGGAACTAACAAGACAAACTTGCCCAAATGGGAATAATTTTTTTTTCTCCAGGATGCTTTGCCTGTTTGCATGAGAAAAGATTGGAAGATTTCCATCAGTGTCAGAAACTGTCATTTTCCAAAGCAGAAAATGTCAATTTTTTTTCATTTTGTAAAAAATCACCTGCTGTCTAATACCGAAAGTTTATTTTATGTTGTAAACACCTGCAACTGCAATGGCACTGATGGAAAGAGGCTTCATCCTTTTCTCAGTGAAAAGGGAAATATTCCAGATCTTTATCTGGAATTCTCCCCCTGCAGTTGCAACGTCATTAGTAGCAGTCTGCTTCTACAATAGTGATCTGTAGAACAGAATTAAAACAACAATAAAAAAAATCCTTGTATATGATAGATTTATGTACATTTTTAGAATTCCAGAGTAAACTGGTGGCACAGAGTCCAGTGATGAACTGTAGCGATTTTAAGAATTTTTAATGACCCGTTCCAACAGTGTCTATCCATGGATGGGAATAAAATGTGGATCAGGAGTGTTTTTACATTTCCTAAATAAAATCTGCATCACTCAGACTGCAGAAGAGTTGTACAGTTGACACATGAAGTGTTTCTGATACAAAGCTCACTGTGGTTCTGTATCTTTTGGAGCTTGGCCCAAAGAAATTTCAATCTTTTCCTCTGGGAATGGAGTAACCTCTTCAAAAAACTSTGATTGCATTAACTCAGATGTTAATTGGGCAAGAATTCGTACATTTGCTTGTATCTATTTCGTTTATTTACTGTATATAAAACCTATAATCTGGACTTTGTGGTCTAACCGTTGTGTTTTCCAGGAACTGAAACTTCTAAGGTCAAATCTAATATTTACAACTTGAATAATTTGAGGTTGTACCATTTAGAAATTAGTAGAAAAATTGGGAGAATTATGGTATAGCTATAGGGGCAGCTGTAGCAAATATAAATTGGTGTGCAATRAAAGGAGGACAGACAGGCTGGGAGAAAATCAGAGGAGATTATCAAAGATGAGACTTAAAGCTTGTTTAATGAAAYATTTTCATGAATGATCTTTCCAAAACCAAAAAAATCTTTTTTTTTTTTTTTTTTACACACAAAGTTTGAAAACACCAGTTCAAATTTGAGAGGTACAGGAATAAGCAGACCAYGCTGAAGCAGTTTTTAGGAGATTAAATTTAGCACTGCTGAAATTAAGCTGCTAGCGGAAGAAATTTCCTAGGAACTGGAATTTCTCAGCACAGAACAACAGAGGGAGAAAAAAGGATTTGATTGCACCAGGGTGTTAACAAATGATTGAGATCTACCAATACAAAACTATTATGAAGAAGATTAGACACGAGCAGAGAGATTTCCAGAAGGAAAGATAATATAATTCTACAAGGCTTTTTGTAATTTATTTTTCTCTCTCTAACAGCGTTGTTGTTTAATTTTCTTGTAATTTCTTTCTTCGTTCCCCAGGTTCTGTGGGATCAGTTTCCCTTATTGCATCCATCCTTTGGCATGAATTTACTGTAAGCACACTCCGAGTGATTACAGCTTATGACATATGTAACTTTACAGGTCCTAAAAATAAAACGAGGGATCTGAAATAASCCCTCCAATCCACGAGGAGTTGTGCAAAGACAGAGCTCTTACTCTGAGTGGAAACATGACAGTTTCTGGATTTCTCTGGAATGTCAGGCAAATATCTCAATGTCAGAGACGTGTCCTGATTTTCCCCGGGAAAAACCAAACCAAACTTCTGCCTTCCTTTTGCTTCTGGCTCCTGGAGCTGAAATGAGAGTTTGGAGCTGTAGATGCTGTGAGCTATTCCAGGGAAAGCTCCTGATAACAGCTGGGGGCATCCTCCAGTGAAGGATCTCTGAAAGGGAATTTTTCCTGCTGAGGCAGAAGATTTACACCGAGGAGATCCTGACCAGCATCAGGAGGAGTGTCTGCATTGGCTTGGACCAAGAGAATTTGGGAGTGTTGAAAGATCCTGGGCTGCAGGTCAGACACTGATCTCCAGGGATCCTTTGTCAGAGGGCACTCATAGGCATGGGCAGAAAGAAATAATCAAATTGAGTCTTTTTAAAATACTTCTGACCCCTCCTAAGAAACACCAAAGCAAACCAAGCCCCTTCAAACCCTATCAAATAGGCTGAAAGGAGTTCTCAAGTGAAATCCACTAATTCAGGTTTGTTTTCTCACTTTTTCCTCTATAAAATCTAYTAATTTCATGGTAAACTCTCTTAAAATAAGTCACAACAATCTTGTTTTTCCCAAGGTCAGGCAATCAGTCAGTAGTGGGCAGTCAACATCCATGGAAAGCCCTACAATAATAACACTCATCCTATAAATAACAAACTGGTTCACATGCCTGATAGAAGGAAATAAATTTTGAGAGTGATTTCAGTATCAAGTGATTGAGCTGTTTATTGAATAAACCAGAAGTGAAACACATTATTAAAAGTTATGAAAAAATAACTGTAGAATGCCAGTCAAAACATGGTATTTTGCCATGCTACTTAAATTCAGCAGCCTTTTCCCCATGAAATATATTTTCCCTGTGAGTTTTTAAGTAAATATTTTCCTGGGAAATTATGAAGTATGTATTGCTCAGGAAAATCTAGTCTTGAATAAAATGCTTTTGGCTACACATTTTTATTTTGGTGTTAGAAAGGGTGTGGTAATAGTCCCTACTGCCCCTAAATTATACAAATCATTTGAGTTTTGCCTCATTACCAGTTTTCACAGTTTTGATGAAGAAGCAGGGAAATATTTTTTAATTGTACTTCGATCTGATACAAAATTTGCGCCTCTAGAATTTAAAAATCTGCGCTTCACAGAACCCATGAGAAACATCCACAGAGGAGCTGCTCTGGGACTCAGTGAGGATGAACCACATTGAGGGTGCTCTGCAGCTGGAGGTAGAGAAACGTGGTTGCAATCATGCCCAAATTTGTGGGTGTGCAAAACCCTTGCAGCTGGGAAGGAAATAGAATGGTCAAGCTCAGCTGAAATATTCGCAGGTTGAATTCTGCTCTGTGATGGTTTGACCCAGTGTCACCAGATTCAGGCATTGTCCAGTAGGAAAACAATTTCTGGTAAGTGTTGGCTCTATTTTCGGCAATGAACCAATTTCATTCAATGAACCAGTTATTGATCTTTTTTTCCTACAGGTTTCAGATAAATGACTCRCATCCCATCAAAATTATGAACTGCTGATAGATGAAATTACTCATTCAGATTAATGTTCTGAGTCAAATTCCATGKTTTTGGCAAAATATTACTGGAGATACAAGAATATCACATTCCAGGTGTATTGACCACCCCTTGCACTGGGGGTGTGAAGTTTAATAGAGCTTTGCAGAGTAAGATATTTTCATATGCAGAGGATACGATATCTGTAAGAGTACAATTAACCTTTGCAAAACTCCAGGCTGATTTTCTGTAGCATCAAGTTTGTAGGTCTCAGCCATTTCTACATCATGCACCACCTTCTGCTGAACTGAAGCATAACCTCTCAGAAAAATAGTGTTAAATGTGATTTAAAGTCCCAAAGTGAAGGTGATGCATGTGAATTTTTCCTGGGATTAATTATGAGAGAATTGTGTTGTGTTTCTGCTCTGGATTTGAGTGTATTTCAATTTACCAGTGTTTGCAGCAATTTATACCATTTCTCTAATAGTGACTGAACTTTCAATTTTTCTTCTGGTTGAGGCACATTTTAACCTTTGCAGGAGGTAACTGAGAAGGATTTAGTTTAATAAGTCACCTCCTGCGAGAACAAATCTTAAAAAAATTTCAGAAACACCTTTTTCAAACCTTTCCCAGGTTTGTGACCTCAAAGTGGTGAATAGAGGGACAGAAGATGACACATTTTCCTGCCTGATTCTTCTGAAGATGGAATAATGATGGATGTGAACAACCTGCACAGCAAGGTAAGACGTGGGCCAGACAAAGAGGCGAGAGAAGGTTTTGGCAGCATAAAAGTGTTTAATTTGAGCTCTGATGTCATCTCAGTGCCTGAATACTGCTTTTTTTGCATGCTAGAAGTTGCAATATTCAGACTGCAGCTCTTTGGGTGTCTGAGCTGGTGCTCAAAGTACCAAAAACCAGGACGGTTGCAGAGTGCAGATTCCATTGGCAGCTCCAGGCTGGATTTTGGAGTATGGGCAGAGTGGTAAAGGYGGCAATTCAGGTGAGGGGAGGCTTATTAACCAGGAGTAGCATGATGCCAGTGAGGCAAATGCTTGGGGAAGGAGCAGGGAGCGGGTAGTGGGAAAGCCAGGGAACGATGTCCYGCTGTCCCCGTGGGGCTGGGATTGGGAAGGTGCAGGTGTGGGCACCTGGAGAGCAGTGATGCCTGAAGAGGCCTCCTGGAAACAGAGACTAGACAGGAGGAAGGGAATAAGGCAGGTRTTTCTTTGAAAGGCCTTCAAAGGTACCCCTGGGGAGCCAGAGGCCACTGCCRAGATGGACCCTGACATGGATGACAGGCCACGAGTTCCTCACACTTTTATAGGTTTGGTTCATTTGCATATCAGGGTTAATTCTCCAATTAAAGCTTCAGTTTAATGATGTAATTCCCCTCAGCTTGCCCCCCCTTTAGAGACCTTTTGGTTTATACTTTTTGGGCCTAGGATGCTCTGGGTGTCCTTGAAGAGCAGGCCCGGAGAGGCTCTGTTATGTCAACCTAGCACGTGAGAGCAGAAACTAACAGGCTCCAAGAAACTTCAGCGTTACACACCAAGGATTCGAAAAATATAAAAGTTAAAACCTAAGGCATCAGCAGCAGCAGCAGCCCTGGAGAAGGAGTGCCCTGCTGGAGGGGCACGAGCAGAGCGAGAGCAGCTGTGGCTGCTGGCACATCCAGGCGCCCAGAGCTGCCGACCCTCGCAGATGAGGCTGGCACCAGACTGCAGGAATGAGGCCGGGCTGGTGCTAACGAGGCTGAATTGATCTGCATATATTACAGAGCWGCACCACCACGCTTGCATAATCACAGCGCTGGAAAGTAGGTCCAGGGGAACACCTTGACTTCCCCAGGAAATGAGGAGGCAGCTGCGAGTGGTTTTTTGGCAGAAAAGTGCTCCTGCTTTTGAGAGTTGTCAGCCTGGAATTGTTCGCTCTGCTCGTGGCCTGGGCTYGCTCGGCGCCACCCCACCACAAGATTTAGTGGTCTGTGTTATGGACCTGGAAGGAAACTCCTGCCTAAAAAATGATGTTACAACACCAACACTATAAATGTGTTATGGAAAACCTGCTTTGAAGGAATAGAGGAAAACGTGGAGCATTTATTCTGTAAATGGGAGTTTATCTCTCTCTCTCTCCTCCCCACATAAAATGAGATGGCTGGTCAAGAAGAGTTTTATAGATGTAAAATATGTTTCTTATGAACATGTGAATAGTCTCTGGAGATATTTGGCCAGTAGTTTGAGYGGCAATGTTGAAGTTGCAGAAAGCTTAACTGGAAAAGAAAATGGAGAAAAATGAAGAAAAAAAAAGAAAAAGAAAAAAGGGGAAAATTAAAAAGAAAACAGAAGCAGAACGAGACAAGGAAATTTCTCAGCTCTTTTTTACAATAAAGTACAAGCCATAACCAGGACTTGCTGATAAGCTGTAAACTTCTGTATTCTGCATTTCCTTAGGCAACCACAGTTGTCTTCCATAAGGATTGTTTCAGCAGATCCTGTGTTTGGGGAGGGAGAGCRGGACGTTTCAGCAATGCCCAGAACTGCAAGCTCAGTCTTGCTCTTGGTGAAGTGCATAATGTAAAGTGATGCCTTTGGAGAAAGTAGCCTTTAATGCAAGAAGACAAATCACTGATTTGGAATTGATATGTTCCTTGTACTTGGTATGCTCATTTATATGCAAGAAATTTATTTGATCCCAAATTCAGGAATTTAACYGAACAGGCAGATAATTATATGGTCATCAAGTGAAGAAATGAGGAAAAAAACCCATCAAGATCTCTGTTGCAGAAAACAAGTCTGTAAATTAGGGAACAACTGGTGAATCCTGAAGAGGGAAGGAATATCCTAAAAAAAGTCCTGTTCCAGGCATGCAACTTGTGTGACATCAGGGCTGTGCTTGTACAAGGAGAAGTGAGGAAATTGGAGCTGGAGCRAGACAAGTCAGCATTAATGCTGAGCCTTGCCCTCCTAATTCCTAAAATGAATTTATTTGTATTTTTCCACGCTCACAATGCATATGCCAATGTAAATCACAGAGCATTATTAACACAAACAATATTAAGGCATTGAAATATAGAGAGCTTAGGTTTTATTTGGTTTTCAGCTCTGACTGAACAAAAACAATGTACAGCTCCCTCCTCTCTCACACACATTTGTTAGGCTGTGTTTTGTTTTCTTAGTGTGAATTCTTTTTTATTTTATTTTTATTTATTTTATTGCTAGTTATATAGTTAATATATTTATATTTATAGTCAATATATAGTTTAATTTATAGCTATAAAATGTACTAAATTTTTAAAAGGAGATATAGAATAATTACCAAAAAATTCTRAGGTCACACATGTCTTCTTTGGGTTTTTGAATAATATGTGTTGGCTACTTTTGAGACTGATTTTCAAACTCTCAGGGAGAATTTTAAAGTATTTCAACTAATCTCAGGGTCAGGAACAGTCCATAGGGTTTGGATCCAAAAGAACTCAGGTGATAGTGCTTTCTATTTATTTTACTTTTCTTTCTCTTTCTTTCTTTTTTCTTTTGGTAAGAAGTTCATTGTGAAATATAATTTTTTTGGAGTATTCAAAATTGACTAAATATTGCCTTAAAAAGTATAAACACTTCTCACAAATTAGCATTTCATGGTGAATGATACTCCAAAAACACCCAGGATCCTGCTCAAAACAGTGAGGAAACATATTTTATATTAATACTAATTATTAATAAGTAGAAAGGGGCTGTGCATGTAACATATAAAATTATAACTGTAGAAAGCATAGAAAGAATGTATACTTGAGAGAACTGACTGGATCAAACCTCATTATTTTGAGATAATCTGGTTCTATAAAAGCTGTAAGTATGAGTACAAATAATATCCTTTTCAAACAGATAATTTTGATTTCCATCATCTTACTTCTGTAAAACCCATCAGGTTTTTGGCAAAGCTGACCTACTGAAAAGTTCATGGTTGGGTTTTTGAAAATACATTTCAGGCACATGTAAATGATTTTTTTTTWWWAATTTTTACCTCTTCTTTTTGGCTCTAAAACTGAAAGAATGAGAATTTCATACACCGGAAGAAGAGAATTGCCCACTGAGTCTGAGGGTCRCATCTCTAAAATCTGTGGGAAATTTAATGATCAGAAATTTAACCAAAGAGATGAGGACTTGGAGCATCACTTTCTCCACATAAATTCATTTTAAGCACAGGAGAGATGCAGCGTGACTGAGATCATTAAATGGGAATGTCTGGAATAGTCCACAAAGTGCATTTCACTCAGGTTATTATTTTTTTCCCCTAAATACCGAGGATGCATTAAGATAATTGCGATAGAGTAATTAGGCTTTCTCCTAAAAACGACTTGTCTACAAGTGGTTTCATAGATTAAGGATTTTAAAGGGGTTGGAGAGAACCAGTTACAGTAATCAGAGAAGAAAAAGTGCTGAAGGTATCATGAAGGCTCATAATTAAACTGGAGCTTACAGCTCAATTAAACTTGAGCATCATTATGCATAGAACATCAGTGGGCATCAAGAGTCCAATAAAAAGAGATGGGACCCATGTGAAACAGCTAAAAGGTAAGGCAGGGTAGGGATTGGTCCAAGACTTCCAGATAAAGTCAAGGAAAACTGTGACTAAAATTGGAATTGACGTTTTCGTGTTCTTCTTTCAGCCAAGAGTCCTGTGTTAACTTTTTTAAACCTGCAGCAGTCAAATAATTAAAATACTGTGGAATTCCTATCAGTGGGACAATGTTAGGAACAGCACATCTGTCACAACTGGCGTGCCATAAACTCTTTAGGATATTACATGCAAAAGACATTTGTTGTAAAAAGAAAATACCATWAAAAAAAAATTTTCACAGGAAAGCGGATTTTGGTGCTTTTCTCTGAAAAATRTCATTACAGTTTCAAGTAAAAAATTAAAAATGCATTGATTGCACAATCTGTGTTTCTGTAATGGGAAATATAAGATGGTGAGTGCTGGGAGAAGTTCTGTGGGAAAATGAGGTTGCAGAGTATCACAGGAAGAATGAAGAGATCCTGGCATGAAAGGTTTTACACAGATCCTAGAAGATTCACAGGTATTAATAAACWATCATATTTAGATGCTCTTGCCCTTTTTATTTGCAGTTCTGTATGATTTAATAGTCTTTCTTTCCTCTGTGGTGCCCTCTGGATTGGTACCTGCAGGAAACCTCCCAGCTCCCCTTGGAGAAATGTGATATTAGGATGAAAATGTCATTATTTAACATAGAGGAGAAAGAAAAATCTCTAAGTGAGAGGCTTGGAAGTGCAAGTGCCAGCACATTTCAGATCCAAGCTCTTCCCTTGCAAATACAGTAACTGTAAAATTCCCATTGCCTTCGTAGGGAGAACTTTGTGGATTTTATTGGAGATTATTTGTTCAAAGGCTTTCAGTCAGGAGTTAAATTATTGCTTAATACTGGTTTCAAAGTTTTCATCTGGAAGAGTTTCCGGGTGCCAGATGGAGGATGTGAGGCAAAGTGAATCACACTAAAAACTGCAGCAGACCTGCCGTGGTTCTGGTTCGGATCTGAACGTGGCTCTCCTGCATCCTGACTGAATGTCCCAGTTTTGGAGTGTTCCTTAGGGGATTCTCTTCTCAGGAGCAGAGGAAGAGGTGAATCCAGTTGATAGCTCAGAACTCTGAGCAATATCCAGTCAGAGGGGTGGGATCTCACAGAACCCCAGATCTGAGCAGTTGTTTGACCATGTCTCAATTAGTGACCGTGTCTTTGACCATGTCTTTATTTTATTTGTGTTTTCAGTGAAATGAAGATGCTCCAGTGTCGCTGTCTGCACCACGAACGGCGCGAAGAATAACGACACAAAGTCCAAGTCCAGGAGCAATAATAACTTATTTAATTAATTGTAAATCAGTTTCTATAACTTGGGTCGCCAGCATGGCATAAGGTCATTGGTCACTGATCATCCACCTCCTAGAATGATTGGTGGAGGCTACGAAACATTSATTTGAAAATATTTTCTTCAGTATACCGTAACAACCCTGCTGCTGAATAACAGCAGGTGCAAGATAAAAATTAGTTTACAGAACCCATAGCAGTGTTTTTCATTGTTTCTGTGAAAAACACAGAGCTCTCACAAAATGCTACAGAAAGCTGGAAAATTTCTCTGTTAAAGCTTTTCAGTGTCTACACTCTAGTGTTAATTGAGAAGGGTCTATCAGGCCATGTAGAAATCCCCTTCTAATTTAGAGCTCCAGTGTGTGTTAACTGGGCACCGATGGCTCTACCATGTGTGCCCATGTTCCTGCTCTGTGGTAAATGTGAATTTAGCTTAACTCACAAAGAGTGCAGGACAAACCAATTTCAATTTGTCCTGCCTGGTTAGTTCCTGTGAGGTAAATTGGTGCTCTTTGATGGTATTTAGATTTTATTGTGAAATCAACACTTAAGGGTACGCTGTACATTAGCCCACAGAGCGTGTTTGTTCCTGCTCAGGACCTTAAGTATTATTTTTGTTATTGTACTTGTTAGAGCATTGTTATATTACACTAAATAACATTAGCTGGAATTATAATTACAATCATTATGTTCTTATTGTATTAGCTGCTATATTGTGATAATATGATCACAATATTACAGCATTATCAGTGATGGAGATGGTGATAAACAGGCAATTCTGTAAATTCTTTGTTCAGCTGAAGCCATGGCAGGAGCATGATGGGATAAAGGCTTTAATATTTGCCCTGACATCAACTGAAGAAGTAAAGATGTAAAATTTGCTACTCAAAGCCAACCCTCAGAAATTTAGATGCACAGGGAAACAACTCTGAACTTCCTGAAGGAAGGACTTTTCTTTCAGGGCCATTAGAAAACAAAGGCTGAGGTGCCCAGAGCATCACCCTGAGGCAATACTTTGGTGTTAAATTTACTCACCATTTTGTTTAGGTCAATTTTCACCTTTTGTTTTGCARTTTTTTGAGTAAAGAGAAAACCCTGTTACTAAAAGGTGCAGAGGGGCACGAATTTCCACCATGCCTTGTCCATAGAGTCTTGATACAAACCCACATATCCAGCAAAACAGTTTCAAGTGCCCACCCAGGCTAATCTTTTGAGCTTGACATGTTTTATGCGAGCCCTTTGTTTCTAAATTAACAAATGCACAGGATATTAAATATATGAAAGAATTTAAAGGGTTTGCTAAGCCAACAAAACAGGTGAATTTGTGAATCCCATCATGTGTCCCTTCCTAGGTTGTTCAGGGTGATAACAAATGTTTGGGCCATAATATTTCAGTGRCCCAAGTGAATGAGCAAGGAATGAGGAGAACAATATTTCATCCCGAGGCTTTTTTTATTCTTTCCCAGAAGATGCTGTTAGCAGCACGCAAAAAAATTGTATTATACCAAAATTGTATAAAAATAAATTCCCTCCCCCCAAGCCAATAGGTATTGTTTTACAGCTGGGAGACAGAAAACATATTGGTTGAAAACATTACAATATTTAAAAACCACACGGAGTTGTAAAAATTGGAATGAGTCCTCTAAATCTTCTATAAAATGGTTAATCAGTTGATCCTTAACAACTGCTATGTACAGTACAGAGAGCTTATAACTCACAAATGCAGGTTCAAGCAGTGTTCCCCAAGGATGGGGGAGAACAGATTGAAACACTGAATAGAAAGGGGAAGGAGACAGAAGGAAAGAAATAATTAAATAAAAATGTCAAATTCTTCTTTTTTTGTTTGTTTATTTTGTTTTCCCAACTATTGTTCTCTTAACCCTGAAAAAAAATTAATATTCTCTCACTCTGGATGGAAAAATCAGTTCAATATATTTTTGAATACTAACTATTAAACTTACTTGCTACTTTTTTCCATCTCTTCTAAGAAATCATCTGTATTTTGCAAAATTTAAAGCCAAAGGCTTGCTCATAGTGCAAGAAAGCAAAGATATATTTATTTTTTTTCTTTTTAATGACAGTCTAACAATAGTCCCACAACTCACCAGTGCATTCCAAAAATTTCATGCTGTCATCATAAAAATCTGACTGTAGCAGAATCTGTCTGGCACTAGACAGAGCCCTAATGACCCTAAACTCACATACGATCCCTGGTGATCAGAAGAAGAAAAATACAGTAAAAATAGAGAAATATGTAAACTGCTTTAGTGACAGAAAAATATCCTCTGGAGAATGTCATTCATTTTTTTTCCTGTCTTTCACAACTGTCAGAGGTACCAGGTCTCTGAACTTGTCTTTTGTGTTGTTTAACAGGAAGCTTTGGAGAATTTCCCAGTCACTCGGAAAGTAAAATTAGTGATGAAGCGGGGTCGTTCCCCCATTCCTGCAGTTCCAGCAGCACATTCCCACTATTTAAGCAGGAAGCCCAGCACAACCTTCTCCACTTTTACAAATGTTGGGAGTGTCGAATTTCTCTCACCACACTTCTGTTTCCAAGGGTTCGTTCAATGAGAAATTCTGTTACAACACAAACCAATAAACAAGGTTTTCCTTGGACATAGAAATCATGGAATAACACGTGCATTTAAAAAAATGTAAGTGTTTTGTATGTGCTTTTCCCCTTTCTTTTTTCTGTTATAAAAAATAGCTCAATTTTAATTCTGATTGATTTCTAACATTGCTGTAAATTAAGCAGGGAGGAATTTATAGGATTCTTTGAAAGTTCAAAAGCRTTCCAGAGAAATTATACTAAAGAAACAAAGAATTTCATAGAGTTGCATATATTTTTGCCATATTGTGTGGCATTTGATGTTTTTACCTCCAGCTTTTGAAATCAGCCTGATAGTAGAGGCTTCCTTCTGTCTCTCTCGACTGTAGAGATAAGACTGAAAATATGAATCGTAAATGTGCTGACCCCAAAAGAAAAGAGAAATATCAGTGTAGRGTTGCTTTGAATAAATTACAGGCACTTTAAAGCCGTTTGGTGTTTAATTCATGATGGTTTTTACTGTCAGCAGTTAGCAGGAGCCTTTCTGTTCTCTGTTGTGTTTAGCCCTGCTACCACAATGTGTTTTACACATTCTCACAAACCCACTGATTTCCCTGATTGGGTCTCACTCTGGTTTTTGGGTTGGGCTCTGAGTATCATGAGCAGGATTTCTTTTCAGATCCTCCTTTTCCTCTTGTGGGAGTTCTTGAGGGAACATTTGGCTTTTATAGAGCTCTTTTGAGGTGGACAAAGTCAAACTTCCTCACAAATGGCATAGGYTGATCAATAACAGAATCCTGGAATGATTTGGTTGGGAGGGAACTTAAAGCTCATCCAGTTCCATCYCCTGCCTTTGTTGTTCCAAGATCTGTCCAACCTGGCCTTGRACACTTGCAGGGATGGGGCAGCCACAGCTTCTCTGGGAAACTTCTGCCAGGGTCTCACCACCCTCACAGGGAAGAATTTCTTCCCAATATCCAATCTAAACCTGCTCTCTTCCAGTTTAATACGTAATTTCCATTACTAGAAGTGTACAAAAAAGAAAAACTCATAGGACCAAAGATCTAAGTCACAGTTCAGGCACGGAAATATCCTGCATTTGGAGGGGAGAGGAAAAATTCCTCTTATCCGAAGAAGGTTTTGTTCTTCAAGGCTTGGAAAAAACAATATTGGGGATTTTTCCTCTGTGTGAGCAGCAGCTGRACAAGAGTCTAGGAAAAGGCATCAGTTTAGTTGCTGATTCATCAGAAATTTTGCTGTCTTGATGTCCTATCAGAGAAGGTGAAAGTGGGCAAAATTGTTGGCTCAATACAGCCCAAAGCTCTATTTCAGCCTGGAAGGGGTGTTCCCGGCAAAAAGTGATTTCTTCCTGTATAAATGGATATCTCAGCATAGTGGGAGCTTGGAGAATGAGAAAYTCTGATATACAAAAACCTAATTAAAGTTGTCAGAACTCCCTGGAAGTGTCCAAGGCCAGGYTGGACAGGGCTTGGAGAAGCTGGTCTAAARGAAGGTGTCCYTGCCCATGGCAGGAATGAGATGRGYTTTAAKTTCTTTTCCAACCCAAACCATTYTGGGATTCTGTGAAATGCTGCACTCCCAGTGTGCTGAGGCTCACGTCAGCATCGGTGATCCCACTCCCTCCTGCTCCAACCGTGCACATCCTCATGTTTAGTTGGAAGTTTATAGGCCTTTGTCCACATCCCTGTCGTATTTAATGCCTTGCAAATCTTAACAACTCAAACTTCCCAACATCCTGAGAGGCACTGTCAGGAAAGCTTCATCTAAATACTTTAATCTCTCTTCTTGCAGTAGAACTTTCACTTCCCTTGCACACATCCTTTATGTTTGTTGAACTTGTATTTATGGGCCTAAGTTTTCTGAAACCCAAACAAAACAGTAATTTATCTACTTTATTTCTTTCAAAATGGTGTTCTTAAAGTACATCTTGCAGATAGATTGTCTGTCCCTCACAGCAAAGCCTCACAATGGGAGTCTAATAATTGCTCTTTTTCTAATTTCACTAAATGAGTTATAATTATTTTACGTCTGTTTTATGGTTACGGAATAGTATTAACCTAAGCTCTAATTATAATATAGCTTTCAGAGAAATGTATGGACACCAAATTGATGGACTGCCAGCTTATGTAGGARCATCACATAAAGCAGATATACAGCTGATGGTTTAAGGCATAGCAYGTTAAAATTCAGGGGCACAACTTGTGCATGAATAAGTAACAGGGTGTAAATTCATCCACTATTTTTTTATAGTGGATCAAACAGAGAAGGGCACGATTAATACTCGTCAGAATGCACGTACAGTGGAAGTTGGATGTGACTTACACCCAGTAGGATTGGGAGACTCAGGCAGAGCCTGGAAGTCAGGTTAGTCAACAGTGGAATGGAAATGATGGATATTTTACCTGTTTTCTTCTGGTTTGCCCTGTCTTGGATCATTGTGAATGTTACTGTCACAAATTATCCCTTTTTTTTCGTGGATAAAGTGATYCTTTCAAACATCTTGCAATTCCCTTCTTGCCAGAGGTGGTTGAAGGTCAAAATATTAAGAACCAAAGTTTTTAAAATCTCTGTCARCTTTACAGAGCCTCTACCTAGCCCTGCCAATGTGAAGCCTGGCTGCAGATTTGCAGCCATGGAGCCTCATCCTGTGCATCCCTGGAGGATGAATCTCCTCCCAGCTTCCCACACATGCTCAGCTGCCTCCCCCATCCAGAGGGGACTCATGSCTTGCTCGTCTCGAAGTAGAAAATCAGATGTATTTGGGCATTTATCAGCTTTTCACTGGGCAGTTCAGCAGAGAGGTTATTTGGGCCTAAATCCCTGGAAATGACCTTCAGGGTGGTTTTGCCTTTAGTATGAGAGGATCCGTTGGACAACACAGAATGTTTGCTGGTCATCTGGAGCATCTGCTGGAGCCAGCACCCCTGGAAATGTCCAAAACATGAGGAGAGGGGAGATTTTTGGTTTAGTGCAAGTGGTGATGATGAGCCAAAAGTTGGACTTGATGGTCCTGGAGGTCTTTTCCAACCTTAGTGAGCCGATGATTCCATCTTAACACAGCCAACAGAAGGATGCCTGACCACCCTCCAGCCCCCAAAACCAGGCACACCAGAAATAATTGACAATTTCCTTCCCCCAAAGGTGATCCTTCTGATTTAGGGCCCCGACTATATCTGACACCCATTCATCCCAGACCGAGATTTTAGAAGTCGGATGCAGACTCGGAGTTGAAAAGTGCTGTTTGAATGAGCTTCAGACTAAACAAATTAGATGTGCAAAACACACCTGGCTCTTATCTCCCTCACAGCTAAACCCTGGACTATGAGAACTAAATAAAACCTAYGAGCCATTTCCTGGCCACTATGGGAGATTTCCCCTGAAGTTTATTTTTTAAGCCTCCGTGTCTGTTTCTTAATTACTTAAGGGTCCGTGGATTTGTTCTGTTGTATGAAATTTGATATAAATTGTTTACCAGACTTAAGGGGTGAGGAGATTATGCACTTTCTTATTTTTAATATTTCTCTCTCCTATCTGCTGTGACCAGACAGAAATTTCAAGCAACAGTTTTTGGAAAACATATGGAGACCAGCCTGGGAATTTTGTAAGGTAAGGGACCGTCCATGATGCCAGGATGTCTGGCTGCTGCTTCTGCTGAGCAGCTCTGCATCCTTTATATTTTGAAATTATTCTATTGTAACCATTTTCCATTCAGTTTAGTTTGGCAATATATCCTTGTTTCTAAAGGTGTCTACACTTATTTGACTACAGAAAATATTTACTTTTCTAAAGGGCAGCTTAACCTTTGTTTAAATTTGAGGTGAGCGAAAGGGCATTGTAATTATCTGCTGTATTATTTGTGTCACATCTGAGTTACTATGAAGGCTCAACACGCATTGCCCTTTATTAGGGAACTGCTTAACAAAACCCAATATAACCACAGGTTTCGCATCCAGCAAATATTTTATTGAGCCAAAGGATTCTCCAGGAAACTYGGACTCTGAGAACATTCAAGTGGCAGAAAGCTGACCCAGGGGATGGGCTAGAGATGGATGGTTTGTTATGGCAGCTGTAGCTGCTTTATTTTCAGTATCTTGCAGTCAGGTAAAGGGGAAGTGTGAGTTCAGTGTTTCCTGATACAGAGCTTCAGACTGGAAAAACTCCCGTAGTGATGGAGGTTTTATAGCTAAGGTGGATTCACGGATATGTCCTACTGCTTTTCCATAATATTCCCAAAATATAACTTCCCCATGACCCTCTTGAGAGGTAAGGAAGAAGAAATATTCAACATGGTTGTCAGTTATAACTAAAAGTTACATGGGATAATTCAGTCACACTTCCAGGCAGGAGCAGTTATTGCCCTGCAGAAAGGCAGTTCAGGGCTGCAGGAGGGAGCTCCATCACTGTGGGCAGCAGGGATGGCTGTGGGACTCCCCCTCAGGCAGGGGAAATGTAATTCCCAGAGGGAAAGCTGAGATCACCCTCCAGTTTTGTTGCTGTTGGTTTGTTGCAGTGTTTCTGGTCTAATTCCTATTTCATAGAATCATCACAGAATCCCAGAATGATTTGGGCTGGAAGGGACCTTAAAGCTCATCCAGTCCCTCTGCTTTTTATGGGATGTTACATTCCATTCCAAAGCTGCTGCCTCTACCTTGATGGGAAGTTGTGAYGTGGTCAATAATGAACTCTAATCTCATTTGAGACAAAGACATCGAGGTCTTTGCCACAGAAATTGTCCTTTAAGCAGAGCAAACMAACATTTAAGTACCCTTAGATTCCTGTGTCGGGTTACGGACTGAAGAAGTTTCACCTGATAGTGCTGTCCCCCAGGAAAAATGAGCATCACAGAAATCTTCAGGAGCCACAACTCCCCTGGGAATTTGTATGGATTCACAAGTAGTACAGGAATCAGCATTCAATAATACAAGTTACATTGTGATAATGCAAAAAGGAAGTTCTTTAAATAGATAAAAGATATTACCAAAGAAAAACTCACATCCCTTTTCCAGGTAGGAGCCTTGTTTGTGTCAGTAACTGATCCTGCTCTCCTACAGAGATTCATGTGGCTGCAGTTGGGATTATTTCAGAAAAGAAACTGGAATTTGGTCAAGGCAGGCAGGTGATTCCTTGGTTAGCTGGGAATGTACCTTCTAACCCTGGATGACAGATGAGCTGCCCCTCCCAACAAAAATCCATGTCCCCAGCAGGAGCTCAGCTGCTCTCCAGCAGCAGAGATGCTCTGAAGAGCAGAGTGCACGTAGAGATCCAGTCAAGAAAGTTTGTGGGAATTGAAATTTAATTCAATTCAGTTGAATTTAATTTAAAGTCTAGAAAGTTTGTGTGAACCTGTTACTTGGAAAATATCCCAGGAGCAGCTCATTGTGATGGACTGTGTGTAAATAACCAGCACCTCCCAGGCTACTCCCAAGATAAAGCACCATGGCTAGGAAGGGTTATTGCTTCATCCCATCACTCAGCTGGTTTTATATCTTCATGGCAAAGTAGCAAATCTATATGGATGTGGAGGAGCTTGATCCGTGGCATGCTCAGAGCATGGTTTTTGTATTTGTGTATATTTATGGTCACTCACTAAAGGAGCAGTGACCTTTTGATAGATTAATATAAACTACTTCAGATACAGTGGCACAAAGAAAATGACTTTGACAGTGAATCCACTTGTTAGTGCTGGAGTTGCTGTGCAAGTATAGGAAATGAGAGGCCTTCAGCTTAAAAATCTGTCCTAAAAATCAGCCTGGCCACCAACGTCCACCACTACCCTGAGTAAAGCACAGTTTTATATTGAGTCAGCCCTAACTGCCCAGTAAACAGAGTCTTTCACTCAACAAGTTCCTTTTAACAACATCCATTTACAAACATCAAAGAGAAGACAGAGGTGGTGGGAGACAGCCAGGACTGGATTGCACAGACCCCTAAGGGTCAGGTGAGAGGATTGCTCCGTGGAAAACTGATGTGAGCAAAGGGAAGCAGAGGGACATCTCTGTGACCTCGCAGCGGGGGCCAAGGCTTGGCTGGCGAAGGTGCCCTGCGGGGAGGCTGCGCCGGTGGAGCACCAGGGCTTTGTTGTCCCACAGATAACGTGATGGGCTCAGCTGGAAACGATGCCATTTCTTCCCCTCGCTGAGGATAAAGTCAGGGTTCTAAAAACACCAAAGGCTTTGAGAACATTTTCGAAAGAGCTGCCTGAGACAGAAGTCTCGGATCAGGAGCCGTCTTGTAAAAATCCTGGGGAGTATTGTTAACCCTCGGAGCGCGTTTGGGGATGTGTCAATCTTCCAGGGATACTGCTCCTGCCAGGAAATCATAATTTATTGAGGTCAGTGGGTTAATGGGCTGGACTATGTGCTACCAATTGGTAGACATAAAATGTATTTAGTCCTGTGACAAACCTAAAAGGTTTTCAATAGAGGGAGGCTCGCAATAAAACGTGTGATGAGTCGTTCTATTATTTTTCTCCGAGAGCGTTTTTTTCTTCCAAAGATAAAGCAAAAAGAGAGAAAGCTGATCTTTAAAATAAAATAAAAAAAAAAAGAGCTGGGTAGCTGTTATGATGCAGATGTGCATTTTATAGTTTAATATTTTTTGTGTGAAAAAGCAGTTGGGATTCTAAGCAGACATGATGTAGAGCAATTTAAAATTAATAGAGCACTTCAAATTTTTAGGAGCACTTTAAGTTAGAAGTGATCTTGGTTTTGGGCAGGCTCGGTGTAGAAAGATGTAAAATTATGCAAGAGTTCCAGATATACAAGAACATATTGGCATAAAGGCAAACACTAATTCAGCAGAYTAGGACAAATCAGATTATTTAAAATTCAGCAAAACAAAAATCCAAACAACAAAATTTGTCTTACTCTGTTCTTTTGGTATAATTACTCAGCTGCCATTCTTCTGTTACTTTAAATACCCAGTACGAGATGGAATGAAGAATCTCAGATAAGCATATGGAGAATGAATATTAGTGAAAAATGCAGAAATTCTGCTCTGGCCTTCGTGTCCTCGTGTGGGCTGAGCATCCCTCCCRTGGGGATGCAGATCATGGATCAGCAGTGGAGGTATCCTCCTGCCTTTCCCAGGTGGAAGAGCCGGGTGAGGCACAAGGAGACAAGCTTGTTATTGACTCTCTCGAAGGCCACAGGGGCAAGACTGGGCTAAGAAATTCTCTTCTAAAGTAAGTGAATGCTCCTGCTGCTTCATGCCCTTCCCTTAGCCTTGCACTACCTTTTCTGGATGCTGCACAAATCCCCAATTTTTTTTCCTCAGCAGAGATATTTTCTGTACTGGGTCAAGTTGGACTGAGCTTTTGGTTTGCTGCTTGCTTTGTGGCTGTGGATTTTTGTTTGTTTGTTTGTTTGTTTTGAAATTATTATTGCACCACCAGCAGCACCCACACAGTTGGAAATAAATGGAATAAGTGGAGATTTGAATGTCAATAAATATGGAGAGGTGGAGCTTAGGGGGCACGGGCTGGTGGTGAGTTTGGCTGTGCTGTGTTAACTGTTGGACTCGATAATCTCAGAGAGTTTTTCCAACCCTAACGACTCTGTGATTCCATGATTCCATACAGGATTGCTCAGTGTGCCAGTGTGCTGTGATTTGTGTGAAACTCCCCTGGAGCAGCCTGTGTTGTGGCAGGGGGGTGAAGAGAAATCTCTGGAGCTGGAGGATGCCTGGTTGGGGAGCAGGGCAGGAGAAGCCAACACGGACTAAAAGAGGATTTCCCTGGGTAGATGAAGGTTCTAAAACCAGATCAAATGCTTCGTTTAAAGCACAGCCACGCAGCATTTGATTAAACTGGGCCTGAATTGCCATTTGAGCCAATCCCATCACCACCCTGTCTGTCCAGATCGGTTGCTTCAGTACCAATATCCATTATGGTCCTTCCAAAACACAGAAGCATCTGTCACCTGTCACGCATTTGGGGCTGGAGCTGTGGATCCGATGTAAAAGGCAAGGAGAGAATCCCTCAGACAGGTGGGTGCAGTCTGGGAGAGAGAAACACTGACCCTGCTCAGCTTGGTGAAAAAAATAAAGGTAAAAATTTGCAAAAATGCCTGTTTTGCAAAAAAGTGGGTGCTCTGTTTAACAGGGCCATTTTTTTTCCTAATCCTTTCTTTACTGAGTAACAAACACAAAAGCATGATCCTAATTTATGGTGCATTGATACAAAACAAATTATAATATTAATACCCATATCTATAATGATAAAGCCTTTAATGGGTTGGAAGCAGTTCTCTACCAACTGGAGCACACAACAAATACCTGGATACACAGATTTTAGGCACTTTAAGCTTTTTATTGCATCAGAGAGATCAAGTAGCTTTGACTGCTGCATCCCAAATAAGTTTACTCCTGCAGAATTCCTGTGAGTGATTTAGTGTGTAACCAGATATTTCGTCACTCCCCAGAAATTAATGTATTACGTGTCTCTTCCAAGCCTGCTTTGTTATCCTTTTGTATTGATTTGCATTCTTTGCCATTTTGACATACACTTTTTTTATATTATTAAACGATGTGTTTTTGTGACACCGCCTGGGTGTTTGTGTCCCATTGGATGGGGCTTGGTGCAAACACGATAATGAAAAATGTGATCCCTCCCTCCGAGTCCTGTTCCCTCTACATTTATTAGAGTTGCACATATTAAAATGTGGTAGAATTTTTCAGTGTCTGTCTGCACATACAGACACTCATGTCTACATCAGAGGAAAAAATCCTCTGTATTTTAATAGTTGTGCCAGCCAGCAATGTTTTATACAAATAACATAAAACATGTAAAATTTAATGGAGAAGATATATATTTCTTTTAATCTGTCCCCTATATTTCCGTATATGTGGTATGGTTTCATGAGCTAAACTCTGGCGGATAATTTGAAAAAAAATCTACATGAAATGGCAAAGAAATTCTCCCAAAGTGTTTTGCTTTATACGTGCAATATAAAGATATAACTTGGCATGTGCACACTTTGTTTTTCTAATTTGTAATAAAATGCACAAAAAGATTTTTGAAGCAAATGGTTTCAAATCAAAGACTTGGGTTTATAGCTAAAGCAAGGAAGAGAGCAGAGATTCTCTGCTTCCATGCAACTGGGAACTGTTTTATTATCCAAAGTCACACAAAAAATATGTTCTCTGTCACAGACCTTGAAATGCCTGACTTTTTCCCATTTCCTACACTCCAAAATGAATTGGTAAAAGTTGTTTGGAAAACCTTAAAGCAAAGTCAAGGAAACCAAGGAAAACCTTCAACCAAGGTCAGCCTTCAGGTGTGATGCAGACAGCAGTCGCTCTAACTGGGGGTAACGGGAGAKCCGAAGGGTTTTTAAAAAGAAATATTTATTACAGGTGTCCCTTGCCTTCTGCCATGAATTTCCTTATGAAAGGCAAGTCATTTACCAGGGGTGGTTTATGGGACTGGAGTATTCCTCCATGAGCAGGGGGAGAATAATCCAGCAGCGAGGACGGGCTTCTCCTCTTTGCGCGATAACGCGCGCGATAACGCTCGCGCCGGCCCTGGGCCCGGCCCAAGGTACGCRGCAGTCAGGATTAACTGACAGCAGCAAAGGCTGATTTACAGAAACCACACGAGGAGTTCCTGAGCACAGCCCAGATAACAAAAATATTATCGCCGCTGTTTACAGTGAAGTCGGTCAGTTTATTTCTCGGAGTGCTTCATTATGTATAAAAGATGCCAGTGATAGGCTCCCAGTCAAAATAAACAGGCAGAAAGTGTTCCACATACACAGTTTGGAGAGAACGGTTACTTTGCTATTTATTTAATAATTGACCATAAATGGAGTCAAAGTGCAAAGGGAAAAAAAAAAAACCCTAAAAAAAAGCAGCTCACTAAGGGCTTTTTGAAAGATTGATAAATAATGTGGAATCTCAATTAGGCTTTAGAAGGAATGCAGATATTAAAAATTTGGTCAAGAATCTAATTAGCTGGAGGTAATTAAACAGTCTCACACGGGGTCATTAATCTTTTCCACAGACCTTTGATGTTTTGCACACTGTCTTCTAGTCATTAATAAAATTCATAACACTCCTCTTTGTGGTGTTTTATCATCGTGTTTTTCTCTGTAAGAGCATAGAGCAAGTGTCATTGTATCACAAGGGCCTTACTTTAGTTAATTTCTTTTTTTCTGCTTGTTAGACTTAACTCTTTCTTGAACCAAGCGTTGCCAATTTATGCCAGAAGTTTTAAGACAGGTTTTAAATCCTTGTTTTGCCGTTCCCCACAGTTTTCAAAGTCCGTGCATTGAGAAATAAACCATTCTGATGCATCTGGCCAATTAACAAAGTTTTTTTCAAATCTAGCTCATCTGCCTGGTGCTTAATTTTGCAACCTGGTTCATTTATTATTCACAGGAATGATAGAAAAAGTATTTTATTTTGCTTTCTTCCTTTACCTTCGGTTTCTCTTGATGGCAGGTCCCTTGGAGACATAACCTGTAGCATGTGGTTAATTTTAGTGGCGTAACCAGAGAGCTCCTGAGGATGGGGCTGTGACAGAAGTGAGGAATAATTCTGAAAAAAAAAAACCCCTAAGTAAAATGGAAATTTGTTGAACGTGACTGATTTTATGTACAGTCTCAGTACAGTACTTCAATAATGCATTATCCTGACATCTTTCAAAGGCAAACTGTGCTCAAGAATAGCTGGATTTAAAAGGCAGGAAAGCTACAAAGGACGCCTTTGGAAGATAGAGAGATATGATTTCTATTAGAAATATTAATATCCATCCATACATAGCCCGTGTGTGTTGTGTGTTTATGGCTGTTTGTAGTACAAGACCTGCATTTACATGGAGTTGTGTGAGCAAGTGTAAATAGAGGGAGATACAAAGGGTTTGCTGATGAAATGTTTGTGTCTGGACAGAGACGTTTCGCATTTTAGGCGAATTTATTTCTGAAACAGACAAATCCGTTGTTTCACGTAATTGTTTGTGGGGTTTGTGTTTTGCCCAGAGCTGTTTCAGGCATTTGTTTGTGGCGAGAAGTGTTGAGTCATTACRGGGTGTAGACACTGAGGCAATACTCCAGGTAAGAGAGCAGAGATTGCAATATCTGCTTAAAAATGTGCACCTTCCCTTTCCCAATCACAAGGGAAGAGAGGCAAAACGCTCCTTAAATGCTGTTATAAATGGCAACAACTGCAAACGTTGCTGGGGATCGTTTTGGTGTTTTTATGACTGATTTGCACGGCAGATTTGTGCCTAAAAAAGGGGTGATCTTATAGGCTGTTTTAAAAAGAAATCACACTTGATACCATTTCAGGAGTCAGAGGAATTAATGAGAGACAGGAATGAAAATCTCTGGGAGTTTACAGTCACCCAGAGCAATCATATTCTGAACTTGAGAGTGTTGTTTTGTTCGTCTCTTCTGTCCTGCCCTTGCATATTTGTTTGATAAGTCTCTGCCACTACTTGTAGCTGCTGCTTTTTGCAGCATCTTCTATTAAGCTCGGATCCAAAATGCAGCAGAAGTCTACACAGACCAGAAAAAAAAGTAAAAATAGAATGCACAGCTCCAAGGCTCTGGGTAAAAAAATACAGTTTCTTTCTCAATTGAATTTTAAATATAAAATGTTATGTGTCATTTTCTCAGAGGAAGGAAGTGATTGCAGTTATTTTATTTCCACATTACTGAGCAAAAATGTTTCCCTCTAAAAATATCAACCCAACAGCAGAATATTTTGCAGAGTGATCCACTTAAAAGTGAGTGGGAGACGGCCAGCAAGGATTGTTCTCTTTTGTGTTTACTCGTAATTTATAAACAAGTTCTGGCAGGCTCTTTTTTTTTTTTTTTTTTCCCCTGAAAACATGAGGAAGGCAGTTTTCATGCTTTTTATTCAGATTGAAAAATTGTTCCTTTTTTTCTGTTTARGACTATTTTTATGGCTGGAAAACCGACAGACACCTTTAAAAGATGAAATGATGAAAACTGAGCAGTTGCTAAGAGGAAGTCCTGCTAAAACTGCCATTTCTTTCTTTCTTTTTTTTTTCCTTAATGCTCATGCATTTTCAGTGACTAATTAACTTTTCAAAAGGACTTCATCTTTAGTGATTTGACCTCGCTTTCTCTCACAGTGGGAGCCACCCAGAAACCTCAGGAGTTCCACCAGGAAAACAAAGGGTGGGTGATCGTGTCCCTGTTACTCCCAAAGCAAACAGAGAATAAAATCCCGCAACAAGCAAACAAAATCGAGCAGAGTTCTAAGGTCGTTAAAGTTCTGCTTTTTAACGTGAGAAATACACTGAAACAACCTAAATAGTCCATTAAAAAAAAAAAAAAGGTTATTTCAATGATAATTTTAAAGTAAATTGCAGCTGGCACCTTGTGACCTTTTTCCAAGCGATGGTAATGAGATCCATAGGTGATTCCAACTACTTAATAATAACGAGATTGATACAGGGAACGCTGAGATTGGCAACAATTTGATAATTGTGTGAGCAGGAAGAACTAGCCCTCCCTGGTGGTTTGAAAACATAGCTGAGATTTGAGGAGCCGTACAGAGCTCTTATTTAATCTGAGCAATTCCATAATGATGTGAAAAGGTAAGTGTTTTTGATTTAGTGATGTCTATATTTCAAGAGACAAGATGTTGGTGATAAAGGAAGAGGAGAAAAAAAAAGGCAAAAGATGAATGGCTGGTTTCTGGAGACATCTTTTGGCTTAATATCTAACACCATGTCTGTCTGTGTGCATTGCTCTCAGTTTTCCCACTAGGAAAATAGAATACTAATTAGATTTTGATTACAGGCAGTTTTTAAAGTGTGGAAGGCACACTCACATTTTTGCTATTAAATTCTCCTTTAATAGCTGGACGCCAGCCTTTGAATTTGATGTGCTATCAGGGCTGATCAGCTGGAAAGAAACCATGTACACGTTACTTAAGAACGTGTACTTTTTTTTTTTCCCTGTGATCAAAATTGCCTGGGAAYTTCCTGATGATGAATAAGAACCCCAATGAAACACTTATTTGGAAAACTGATATTTTTTGGCATGGTCATGGCTTAAAGGTTAAGAGATGAGGATAAAATCCTTTGCTATAGAAACCATAGAGCTTTGTATTTAAAGTTACTGGGGTTTGCACGGATGAAAAACTGTAATGATACATGTTAAAACATAAAATACAACCTAGAAGTGCCCAGGAGTGAATAAAAGTTCCAGTGACTCTGAATTCAGCACCTGAGTGCAGATGCTGCAGGTTGGCCCTCTTCCATCACCTCTTTTGTCCTGCTGAGGARCCAGGAGAGATGGAGAGACCTGGCCGAGTCCTCAGCACTGTCTTGAGCAGCAAATGTAATTGAATTTTGGTGATGCAGAATGAGAAATGTATAAATATACACAGATACATAAAATTCCCGAGTACAGATGCAATTTTTTAATATTCCAAATCCATTTTAGATACCGCGCTTCCACTTCAAACCGGTTTTGGGGTGAAAAAATAAATGTAATCTTAAAAGAAGTGCTGCTGAATTTGCATTTATCAGGGTGAAATTTATCAGTTTAGAAAGCAGTCCAAAATGCTGAAAGCATTTATTTTGTATACATGGACTGTATTAGACATCTTTTAACTTTAGGGAGAAATGTTGGGAAAAAAAAAATGATGGAGGAGCTTTTGGTGTAGATGCGATAACTTTATAGAAATGTGATTATTTTATGGCAGCAAGCTGTTGGAAAATGTGCACTGTGGCTGGGAAAAATAATTAGCCAATGGATGACTTAAGAGGAGCTTCACGTAACGCTGAATTTTAAAGGATTGCATTGTCTAACAACAACTGATCTGAGTCAGATCTCGTCTTTAGAAGGAAAGCAGTTCCTCCATTATGGGAGTTAAAAAACCTCCAGCGAAAAGTTTCCCTGGGAAGTCTATAAATATCAATTAGGGTGTCCATTAGATCGCATCGAATATTTCCTTTCACTCATTCGAGCCTTCCCCAGGCTGAGTTCCGGGCGGTTTTTTATGCATCCCCGCATGGAAGCTCCTCTCTGAGAGATGAGGAGACAAAGGTGTAAATCTTTCGAGGTTCAGTGCCACCTCCAGCTCCCCAGTTAACCGTAAGGTCATCCCACAACCAGCTGGGAAGGAGGAAACGCGGGGCTCTGGAGCCATTGGATCATTTCCTCCTCGGTTTCCTCTCAGCTACTTCTGCCAGAAAATGGCTAATAATGGGCTATTTGCATAGGGCAGGAGGAGAAGGCAGGCTGAAGATGGGCTTTAGTGCTGAATTTCCTGCTCAATGTAGTTATAAAAACCGGACTAAAGAGGGCAGGAGATACTCTATTTAAAAAAGAAATGCAGGCGAGCAGACAGTAAAACTCTACGGGGAAACAATAATATATATTTCAGTATATAATAAAGTGATTTATTTTCAATAAAATCTGTAAAACTGCTTTAGTTACTTTGACACCTTGATTAACTGGAGTTTCAAAGATATTTGTGTGCGTGTGAACCTTCTTCACACCAACAGTCCCGAATACTTTATTGCCTCTGCTATTGAATATGTATGTTTTAAAAGCATTTGCTACACTGTAGTTTTACTGGATGTCAGGGACAAAATAGATTAATATTAGACCTCAGCCAGAAAGCATTTCTGTGGCAGCACATGAAATGTAGCGCTCTCCACTGCCGACGCTCTCCCTGACTTATTCCTGGGGATGCTTTATCCGGAGCTATGGGCTCCGGGAGAGATTTATTTCCTCTAAAATCACTGATTACCATTATAAAACCCTAAAAAGTTCGCAGCCGTTGAGGAAATTTCAGAGCTGGCCGTGGCGGGAATAAAAGGATTAGAAAAGGCAGGATGCATTGTGTGTGCACAGTTAGAGGGATCTTCCTACGGGCTCTGCAGCAGGGAGTGGAAAACTTTATTCCTCGTCCCCTGCACCCCACAGAGCAGAGCAGCRCTGATAGAGAGGTTCTGGTGCACCTTCCAAAGGTCCCAGAGTTTTTTTCCCAAAGCCTCTCTGGGGCATTTCGGGGGGATTTCAATGCACATGACCTCACACCCGAAGGATGTGCAGCAAATACTTTCTCTTGCGCTCGGGCACAGCGGGGAAAATTCACATCGGGAGGAAATCCTAGCATTGAGAAAGGCTTTTTTCCCCTTTCCTTCACACATGCAGGCTCTGTGAGAGCCTGTGCTTGCAGAGGGTGGAGGAGCCTGTGGGAAAGGGCTCTCTCCTGCCTTCTCCCAGCCGGCATGGGGGGCAGCCCAGGTGCAGAACTTATTTCATGCAGGGTTTGAGCTGGATGCAAATGGCATTGCAGGGATGTGGGAGACACAGGAATCACCCTGTCAGGATGTTCCCTTCCTGCTCTTTTGGAGCTCTTTTCTCTATACAAACACRAGGGTAGAGAGAACACAGAATCCTGGAAAGGTTTGGGTTGGAAGGGGCCTTAAAATCCATCCCATTCCACCCCCTGCCATGGGCAGGGACACCTTCCACTGCCCCAGGCTGCTCCAAGCCCCATCCAGCCTGACCTTGGGCACTTCCAGGCATCCAGGGGCAGCCAYAGCTGCTCTGGGCACCCTGTGCCAGGGCCTCTCCACCTCCCAGGCAGGAATTCCTTCCCAATATCCCATCCATCCCTGCCCTCTGGCAGTGGGAAGCCATTCCCTGTGTCCTGTCCCTCCAKCCCTTGTCCCCAGTCCCTCTCCAGCTCTCCTGGAGCCCCTTTAGGCCCTGCAAGGAGCTCTGAGCTCTCCCCAGACCCTTTTCTTCCCTTCTCCAGGCTGAACAGGCCCTATTTTTTTGGAAAGGATGGCTCTGGCAGGACTGAAGGGCACTCAGCTTGGTCTAGACCCCACTAAAAGCTGAGTCTATCCTCATTCCTGTGCCTAAATAATAGAGAATCTTTCCACGAATTTTCTGGTGCTGGATATGATCAAGTAACACACCAGCATGAATTCGAATTCTGCTGTTAAATGCAGTTTTAGTTTGATTTATTTTGYCCACCCTGTGTATATTCACTGGCAGAATAAATAAACCCTATACAGAGAAAAATATATTCTATACAGAGAAAAAGTATAGGATGAATTTTTTTTTATATCTGCTTAATTTCTACATGGTTTACATATAAATAATTACTATTAAAATGGTAACAAAACACACCAGAAGTTTAATAATAAAGACTGTATTTTTTTTTTTCTGGGAGAAGAAGTGGGATTTATTTTAAAAATGATTCAAACCCCAACACCTTCAAGAATGTTGAAAATTTGCTGTCTTGTGTATATTGACAAGCTGAGTGGTTTGTTTCTGCATAAATACACCAGAAGGTTGTTGCTGTTGTTGGTTAAGTGCTTCCAGTGTGCTCATCTCAGACAGTATTAACAAGGAATAAACAAGACCTCACCGAAGGTTTAGAGAACCAGCAGTATTTATGTGTTCAGAGCTCATTTTAAATAAAGTCCCTCTTTTGGGGATGTCAGAAGGACAGAAAATCAGGAGCACAGGTTTTCCCTGTTTAACGGTGCTTTTTTTTTTTTTAACTCCTGAAGCTTTTTTAGGTTATTCCAGCACTGAGTGTGTCAGGCTGGGGAATGAACCAAACAGTAAAAGCCACGTTCTTGGAGTACAGAAAGATTAGGGGCTGGTCTGGGGAAGAAAGTCCAAGAGTAAACAAAGGTTGCACGATTCCCTTGGGAAAACACTGAATTCCATGCCATGTGTTAAATGTTCCTGTAAACCTCACGATGCTGGTTTGAATTTCATATGCTCTGTGACACTTTTGTTAATGTATCACCACATAAAGCTGAGAGGGGAGAGACACCAAACTGTACAGACAACTATGCATAAAAAGAGCATTAATAACTTCCTGGACTTTTTTCCAAGGTTGGTGATAATTTACTCCATGGAATTAAAGCTTTTTTTATTTATTTTTTTTTTAAGTTGTCAGAATGCTAAAATGAAAAGCGTGCAAAATTATTCCGGTTTGAGATGTAAATTATGCTGCCAGAAGGACGCGTGATGTGTGTAATGGAAGAATTAGGTCCCTTAGACTAAAGGAGATTCTGGTAAATCATAAAATATGTAAGGAGTCTGTGGCCAATCCTGGATTTGCTAAAATGAATAGAAAGGTGAGGAGCAGCTGATGGTGTGAGAACTTCTGCTGTCAAAGTTGGGCATTTCCACGGACAGACAATTCCCAGCAGCACGGAGACGCTTGGGATGAATACTGGCCAGGGTGTCCACATACCCCTCTGACAGATTTTTGCTCTTTTGCCATTATTTTCTCATGTCCAGCCCTGGCACAGCTGCCCAGRGCAAGGGTGGAGTCCCCATTTCTGGAGGGATTTCAAAGCCARGTGGATGTGGCACTTGGGGACATGGRGCAGTGCTGGCCTTGGCAGTGCTGGGGGATGTTTGGACTCGATCATAAATCCTAATCCAGGTTCTCAGGCTCTGACCACCACCAAGAAATCCCTGTGCACCACCTGAATGATGCACAGGAGGCATTTCCCTGTTTGCTCTGGGGAAATGGCAACCAGGATGTTTTTTTAACTTTTATAGCGAAATACAGTAAAGCTCAAACTTCTCTCACCAGGCACTGAATACATTCTTTTAGTCTGTGTTTATATCTATGACATGTATATATACACAGAGATACGTACAGAATCTARCTCTGAACTTTCCTTCATTTGCTTTTCCCAGAGGCTCTGGAGAGTTCGCTYGCCCTCATCAAGGATTTTCTCAGATTTGGGTTGAGTTCACCTCTCGCATATTTGTAAACTGAAAAATAAAGTTACTGTGGGGCCTGTTTGACAAACTCCTTTTGTTRGTGGCTTATAAAGTTTATTTCCAAGAAATGAAGACATGGCAGTGTTTATGCCCACAGACTGAAGCCAAGTTTCCTTCTTTTCTTTGGCATATAGAAGCTCAGGTTTAGTATCCTCAAGATGCATAAATTATGCAGGTTTGACCAGAGAGCTCTAAAGAATTGGCACCCATACCTACCATTTATGGATGATTTCATTTTACTGTCATATCTTCACAAAGTTCAATCTCTAACCCAGCTTTTGAACTCTCGAGGTGTTAAAATTTGCTTTCTGTTTCTCCAGGAAGAGAGGACCTTGCTTGGAGAGCAGGAGCAGGCAGCTGGATGAAGTGTCAGCTCTCTGACCCCATCCAGCTTTCCTTTGCACCACTTTCCCATTTGGAAGTGGACGGTGAAGAATTCTTTTAAAAGGAAAATGCTGGTGTGTCCTCTTTATCCAAAATGCTTTCCCAAGTTTTGTAGTATTAGGCAGTGCAGCCCATTTTTAACATCCATGGCATATCACCCATGACAGGTCTATTTTGAARTTTTTCTGGTAGAATTTGAGCTTCTTAAACCTCATGTTCTCAGATTTCTTCCTCTGCAGCATTTTTGATACACAGCAGGTCCCTCCTTTCAGGGCTGGCCTGTCCCTTCTTAATCACTGCTCAAATGCAGTAACTTCATTCAGGTGATAATTTCCAATTGTTTTGTGGAGGATTAATTAAATCTGTGATTCTCCATGGAGGCGGAATTCCTACTCACTTTGGGGTGTTTTCTTTAAATTCTCCCTACTTATTCTTTTAAAATGTTAAGCTATCAATGCTGTTTCCATATTTATGTGAAGTGCCCAAATCAGCCAAATTCTGGTTTTATGCRGTAATTTCGTATTTGTGCACCTTGTCTTTCCAAACTGAAATCTCTTACACAAATGAAGTTCTTCACATCACTTTTTGAATTGAGTGACTTTAATACTTTTTTTTTCCTTTTACCCTGACCTGCACTACTTGTGGATTCAAAGGCCATTTAGACATTTTTCTGKTTTTTTCACCCTATTTCCAGAGCATTTCAATTCCCACCAGCCCATCCAGCTTCCATGTTCTTCTAACCCATCTCTTTAATTTCTTTTGATTGTTTTCAGCATGATGGGGTGTTCATCCATCACTTAATGCCTGCAGCACAATTTTCCTGTCTTTTTCACCACTTTGCACCCTTTTGCAGATGACTTACAAGATCTCCACTCAACCAGGATTTGCAAATCTGTTCCTGAGGAAACCAGAAGTATCTAACTGTAGAATGTGTCTGTGTTTGCACACAATCGTTGGGCATTTTTAGTCCACGAGAATAAGGATCGTAATGCTATTAATTCCCTCCAAATGTAATGAAAGTGGGCAGGTGGGTGAATGGGACAGACTCAAATCAGTGAGGGAAAAAGCTGCACCCTCAGTTCAGCTGTGACAGAGTGAGGAATCCATGCTGGAGAGAGGAGGAAACTGCGCTCCACAAATCCTGCTTGTCCTGGAACCACCCGTGTACCACYGATCCAGTTTATTAAACTGAGTCTTACATTGAAAACATGAAGGTTGAAAGTCGGCTACTCCTTAAGTATTTCAAGAAGATTTTGCATTTTCTGCTTCTGCTTTATGCCACAGGCTGAAATCACACAACCTTGTCATGTCTTCCCTTGGATCTGAGCAGGAGCCGAGCTCAAGAAGCTTTTGGAGAAGGATCTGAGGCACAGGGTGGGATTCTTGAGGTTGTCCTGTGCAGGACCAGGAGCTGGACTCCTATGACCCCTGTGGGTCCCTCCCTGTTGGGGTGCACTGTGTGCTGGAAGAGAGATAGGCCCAGAGGACCAGAGAGAGAGCCTCTTTCCTGGCCCCAGAGGTGAYCCTGGGAGTGYATCCAGGTCACCRGGGATGGGCTGAGAGAGGATTGTGGGTTTCTGGACAGTGCTGGACCTATGAGATGTGATAATTGTAGTTTGTGACCTTAYAGGGBATTGTTTACCTGTTACCATAATAGGCAATGTCTGTGCACTACCCCAGGTGATTGGGGGACACTGAGGTGAGCATCTTTCCTGTTTATATGATGTGATATCCTGTTGGGTGCTGGTATTTAGGGAATATTCACTGCGCAATAAAGGTTTTTGGGTTCTCTCCATCTTGTCTGTGGAGTCGTGCCCCTGCGTGAATACTGCACCTCCCAGCTCAAGACATTCCACGATTCTCTGGTACATCRCCCACACGGCTCACCCCAGGGCTGTGCGCCGGCCTCTCGCGCACCCTGCAAACCTGCTGCTCTGAAGATRTCGTCCCTAATTCGCTTCATTTGCTGTCTGTGAAATATCTGAGTGCTTTAGGAACGGTGGTTCATTGCCACCACCCCCTGGTGGGGACAGTGATTGCCGTGCTAACAGATCAGGTGTCAGCCAAGAGCGGCTCCCCCAGGTAACGCACGCACGGATCCCGACACCCTCTTTGGAGCACACATCCCTGCATGGAGCTGCTGCTGGGAAGGAGCTCATCCTTGCTATCCAGAAGATCAGGGAAATGGAAATGACAGCCTCCTGGGAATAGTTTGRGTTAGGTAACTTCACATCCCACCAGAATCTGTGATGGGGATGATGCATTTTCCTTCAGCATTCCTTATGTGCTGTGCAGCTTGTGCACTGAGGGTGATAGATACCAGAAATAATAAATACATTTATATACAATTACAGAAATTCATATGCAGTTCTACAGATTCTAAATTTACACAGGTAATTCTTTTTATTTAACCTTTTTTTTCTCTCATCTGAATACACAGAGCGGATGTTTGCTGTGAACTGCATAAGGAAAGGCCTGGAAAGAAGTGGTCAGACAAACAAATGCTGCATCATTACAAGTATCAGGGTACAAAGTTAAAACTGGACACAGTTCTTAAAGTCAAAACACTGAGTTTTTTAGTTTTGATGTTCTTTTGGCAGCCTGTGGGTGAGAGAAGGGCAGAGACAGGCAGAAAGGGAAAAGAGAAAGGGTCTAATTGCTGCAGTCCTTCCCGAGTTCAAACTCATTGTAATTAAGCGTTAATTTTTCTTAAATTAGAAATTATTAAAAACCTGTGGCCAGGGTTGTAATGGGAGCTGATCCGAAGAGGAGGCTTTGCTTTGGAGCCACTGCAGGATGAATTGCAATCTTAACAAAGTAAATGGCTTGTAAATACATGGAGTAATTGGGTATTAATGGTAGCTGTTGTGTGCACAGCGCACAGGCCCCTCTGTAGCT
This sequence comes from Parotia lawesii, assembly GCA_003713295.1. Classification (NCBI taxonomy): domain Eukaryota; kingdom Metazoa; phylum Chordata; class Aves; order Passeriformes; family Paradisaeidae; genus Parotia; species Parotia lawesii. The sequence goes on along the minus strand of RAHM01000116.1, from coordinate 1,651,721 downwards.
GCAAAATTGGACTGTCATTCACAGACCTGATTACAGGAACCTGGTTTTAAAAAGTCCATAAAGAGTGGGAAACTCATGGTTCAGAGCACAAGCCAGGAGAGAGGCAGGTCAAGACTATTTTTCTCTAGGCAAACTATTCTATAATAGCTCATTTCAAGGCTTTGGGCTCTCTCTAGGAAACACCCAGCAGTGGTCGTTGGCAGAGAGGAGATGCAGTTCTGACCTGGTGCTGTTGTACCCTTGGCATTTTGTGAAAGGGTTTTGCAAGACTTCCTCATTACAGAGGAGAAATTGCTAAATAGATTTTAAGTTAAAGCAGACAAACACCTAGACAGCCTACAACATAATAGGGGAAAGATCAAATTCTACCCTTGCTTGAATTCAAGCAGCTCATTAGCATTAATAGGGCTGCATGTGTAACTGATAGCAAAATTTGGTTGGTAAACCTTGAAGGACTTCAGCTTAAAAACAGATTTTTATGTACAGGCCAGGGAAAAAAACAGCTGAAACTGATAAAATGCAATTTATACCACCATAACAACAGTGCCTAGGAGTAAGATGTTGGGATTTTCCCCCCTTCAAGTGGGTAAAGATTGTTCCCAGACTGAAGCCTTCATCACAAGCCAACTTTTAACTGCAAGAGAAATATCTGAACTGGTGAGTTAAGCCTTGCAGACCTTTTTTTTTTTTTTGATGTTGAAAACATTGCTGTGAAGTCACATGGTGCAAAAACCACCGTGGCAAGCGGGGGCTTTGTTAGTGTGGTGTCTGCAAAACTGGGAAGTGGGATCATTTCTGCTGAAGCTTAACTTTCCTCTTAAATATATTTTGGAGTACTGGGGGGTTTCACTGCAGGAAGGTGTCGGACCTTATGTATTACCTCCATAAATAGAAAAGCCTCAGTTTTAACTCTGCACTCCTAGAAGGAGTTTTAGGGAGGTTTAGATCAGATATTAGGAAAAAAATTCTTCACTGAAAGGGTTGTCAGACACAAAAGAGATGACCAGGGAAGTGGTGGAGTCCCCATTCCAGSAGGGGTTTAAAAGCCATGTGGATGTGGTGCGTGGAAACGTGGATTAGTGGTGGCCTTGGCAGTGCTGGGGGTTGGATTTGAAGGTCTTAGAGGGCTTTTCCAACCTAAATGGTACCATGTTGATCACGAAAATGTCAGTGTTTTTGTGCTTTGAAGAAATTTTGGGATTGTCCTTTGTGCTTCCCCTTCAAACACAAACAAACATGTGATTGCCATTTTCACCTTACGGCAGTTCTGGTCAGAAATATTTCCATTCATGGCTGGGGGAGTCACCATTGTAAATACCAGAAGCGGTGTGCAATCACAGAGAAACCATAATAAAACAACTGTAGGTCCAAAAATACACTTTTATTCCAGAGCATGAGACTCAAAACTTGTGAAGTTTTGTCTCTCTCAGCTTTGTGCACTCCCGAACACAACTTTATGGCTCTTTCAGCCCAGGTTTTGCTGGCTGGCTGTGCCTAGAGGAAAAAAATATGGTCTGAAGAGATAAAAAACATTCAGTGTTTGCTTTATGCAGTAGCAGACAGGGGGTGAGGCTGCTCCATGCTGCACTTCCACAAGGAAGGTTTTTAATTCCTGGTACTCTGGTGGCAGTTTGGGTGAGACACATCCCTCACGTTCCCAWATATCACTCCCATCAGAGATCAAACCCCTCATGTACAACACCAAACATAATCTGTGGCCCTCTCCCAGAGTCCCCTATTGCCCCCCAGAAATTCAGAGCTTGGCCAGGTCACTGAAAATCAAGTTCAGGACTTGGCAGCACCTTCCAATACTCAGAAACGACACTCACTCAAAGCTTGGCAACACCCAGCACAGGGTGTTATCAGTGCCACCCAATCAGCTGCTTGAAAAAGTCACAAAATCTCAATTAAAACAAAGAAAATGGCATGTTGTTGTGGGTTTTTTTTTTTCCTGTGAGCAATAAAAGCCAGGTACTCCAGCAAAGCAAGATAACTCAAGCCGATGAATAAATAATACCCAGGGATGAATAATTTAAATGTAGTGACAGATGCCTTGAACAATCTTTATCYTTGAAACAATAAGATGTGACCACGTGCAGTTTGTGTGCCAGACAGAGAGGGTGGAGGATTAAAACCCTGGCTTGGGGAGCTGCACTCTCAAATTCCAGAAGATGCTGAGCAACATCCCAYGCAGCACTTTTCAGGAAGCAAGAGCACAAAAGTCCTGCCCTGAAGTTTAGGAAGGGCAGGTGGGTTTTCCCAGGTTGTTGTGCTTTCCCTCAGCTGCTGGGGATAGAGGAAAATGCTGTTAGGTGAAGCTGATTAAGGTATTTCAGCCATGCAGGGAATTTTGGAGATGGAAATTGCAGCTGACATACAGGTGGGAAAAAGTTTTCCCAGGTTTTTCTCCTTAAAAGAGAGACTGAGCAGTTTCACAAGGCAAAGGAGCCTTTAGCCACTCTTTGCTTTTTTTAGTGTRACCCATTAACGTTGTTCCTTCAGGTGCTTTTGCTAATTGAACACCCAGGCTTAGGGAGCCTTTCTACAAAGTCACTTCCTGGGGTCTGTGGTGTCCTTRCTGCTCTCCAGACCTGCCACCACCACCACAGGCAGGTGGCTCCTCTGCAAGGACGTGTCCTTGGTAAGTCTTGTGCTAAGGGGTGGCTTTGGATAAATGCGGGGAATTTGGCCTCACTCAGAAAAAGGAGAGAAAGAAAGAAGCGCTCTCGTAATTTTATTTCTCGAGAACTCTGYTTTACCTCAAAAGTTGTGGTTTTGTTTGCTGGTTTGGGGTTTTTTTTAATATAAATGGAGGATCTTTTGAAAATGCCTGCAAGGAAAACACTTGTTCCTTGATTTCACACATTGCTCTTCACCTCATCTTCATACAAAAGGGTTTTTAAGGTTGTCTGAGTAATTCCAGACTGAAGCCTTTCCCTCTTGGAAGATATCTGTGAACTAAAAAACTGTTGTAGTGAAGGAAATTCAAGGTGTATTGTCCTGCAAAAGAATTTATTTCTGAAATTAAGATGAGAAAATGGGAACATAAGATCTCCTTTAACCTGGTGTARTCTGGAGCACAAACATGCTTCTGTTTTTATGAAATTAAGGGTTTTGGCAAACGTTATCTTTGGGCTTTGGTTTGGGGTGTTMATAAAGACAATGAAAGACTTGGGAAGGAGAAATATTTCATGTCTAGTGAGGGCACTTCGCTGAGGTGCTTATGATGAAGGAGGTTAAAGTGAAAATAAACCTCGTGCCACAACTCCAGTGAGCACAAATTAAAATTGAGCAAAGGTTGGGGTTTTTTTCATTTCACTTTTCCCAYGTAGACTGAAATACCTCTTGAGTACTTTTTACCATTGGCAAATTACTCGGCTTCTAATAGTAGTTAAAATCTTATTATCAGCATAATTAATGTTTTATTTATGCTGTCGTGCTGCCTACTAGGATGTCTTGAGCTGTGATAATATTTTTAAAACTCTGCAAGTTACAAAAGTGCCCATCTCATCAAAAAGCCCATCACCTGCACAATGGGATCAGGTTAGGGAGTGGAAAACTGCCTTTTTTCCCAGTTTAATCTTGGATTTTGTTTCCTCCTTGTTTCTCCGTCTTGTGCTACAGAAAAGATCTGGATTTTGTGACAAGGCCACCAAATTCAAACCAGAGAAATGTCACTGTTTATTGATATGCAAGCATGCATATACAAATACCAAAAGGAAAAGTTAGTCTAAATCCAGCATATTTTTTCTTCTTATATTGTCACAAAATCAAAGAATTCTGGATCAAGAATGATGTGGAAAAGTAAGATTTAAACTTTAAAAGAAGATATGTAGAGTGTATATGACATTATAGAGTTAGGGGAAAGAGAGATGATAAACTTCAGAGGAGCAGGGAAATGTTCCTGAAATTGGAATTGCTGGATTTTTAGCAGGTGAAATCCAATGCTAGTCAAGTTTCAGTTCTCTGAGTTCAAAGTTGCAGAGTTTTCTACTTTAGAGGATCACACCCAAATCTGCTGCTTGATTTCTTCTTGTGATACTGAAGCTCAGAACGTGACCCGCTTGGCCAAGCAAACTGGTCTTCASTTAATCCTTGTTAATGGGACAATTTTAATTCATGGTGTGACACAAAGTTTGCAAAGTTTGTGGGGGAGAAAAAAGTGTGGTGCGATGCCTTTTTTTTTTTTTTTTAACTGCTGCAAAAATGCAAATTAAAATTCTCCGTGTGTAATTATGGAGTGGCTGAGAACACAGAAACTTTAGTGAAATTGTATGTGCCTTGGGGCTCTGTTCCTTCACTGAAGATCCAAGGATTCCTTGATGCACGAGTTGTATTATCTCAGATCACAGTTGTTACTGGAGATCTAACCCAGTGATTCATCAGGGCTCCAAAATGAGCCCTTCTCCTCAGCTTTAGAGAAGAAAAATGCCAAAAATTAAGCAGCCGAGACAAAAAAAAAAACTGAGAAAGTCACACAAGGAGAGAACTCATGGGCAGGTTTTGTTCTGTGACTSTTCTATTTCAGGGACTAATTTGCTGTTTCCTTCTTTTAAGGAAAATGAATAGTTCCTGTATCAGTAATTTCTCTTTACCTATTATGTCTTATTTAAATTTACCTCCTCCTGTGGCAAGTTCTTTGTGGCAGTGGTTTGAGTTTTGATGGAGGGATGGGGTCAGAGGATTGTTTCRGTCTTATTTAATTCAGAATGAGGATTTTCCATGGAATTTAGCACAAATACTCAGAGTAGGAACATATTTAGGCTGAAAGGACCTGCCAAGGCTCACCATCTGCAAGGTGGGATCCTGGTAGAGATGGACAGACCCTCAAAACCTCTGGAACACCCCCTGGATACATCTAAAACACCCAAACCAGCCCAAATCYTCCTCCCTTCCCTGTTCTCCTGCTCAAACTCAAACTCTGATATTTTAAATATTAAAACAGCACAGAGAGGTAAATCTTCTGAACAACACAAGGAGAATTAAACAGGCAACTTCTCTGGGTAATAACAGAAAGTTTTGCAGCTAATTCTCTCCACATACTGTGCAGAAAATGAATCCCATAAAACACAAATAACTTCTCCCCGAGCACCTRTAGCTTCTTGCTAATATTTAAAATTTATTTACATTTCATTTAAATAAATTTTAAGGTTGCAGCACGAGCTCTGCGTGCTTGCGTGTCTGTACTGCTCCTGGAGAAGGAGTGGCTGTGGAATAAAGTGCAAAGGTAAATAATAAATCACTTTTGTCTTGAAATGTTGATGGTCTCTCCTGCAGTCTGCTCACTGTTTCAGCCTGGGATTGTTAAAAACAAGAGTCTAAAGGCAGCTGAAAACAGTCCTAACAGTGCAAGTWTAAAGTAAGTCAAAGAGCAAAAACCTGGAACAAGGTATAAGTGGGTTTGGTATAGTTTTAGGAGGTGCAAATACAAAATCCTGAAATTCGGGTCTTTTTAATGAATTTCTGTGGGTTTCTTSTGTTGTTACCCATTGGATTCCGTTTCGTGCTTGACTTTCCCAAGATTAGGGATGTGTAGAGATGCAGTGTATTTCATATTATTTAACCTTACTGCCAATATTAGGTGAGTCAAGCTCTTCAAGGAGGGGCAGTGCTCAAGGCATCGCTAACATTTCCAAAAGAGTTTATTTCTTAATTCATTGATTTAACTTTATTCTGTACCAAAAATCTGTGCTGTAAGGGTCAGGAGGGAATAGGAGCAGAGGGAAGAACATTATCCTTTAGAGTTCCTTTTCAGTATCCAAGTGTCTGGGAAAACTTCATAGCTCTGTGTCTACTTCCTGCATTTCTTTCCAAATTTCATTTGGAAATGAAGGAATCTTGTAGGTTCTTTTTCTTTACTTAATTTTTCTTTAAGAAAAATCTYGTGATAGACATTAAACCCCATCCCTGGAAGTGTCCAARGCCAGSTYGGAWGGGGSTTGGATCAACCTGGGATAGTGGAAAGTGTCCCTGCCCATGGCAGGGGGTGAGGCTGGATGAGATTTAAGGTCCCTTCCCACCCAAATTATTCTGTGATTCTGTGATTTCATTTACCTGTGAGTAAAGAGTGTGTAAATAATGGACAGAACAATCCAATAAATAAATGAATTGCTGAGGTTTGTGTTCCCAGCACACCAGCACTGTTTACACGAAGGGATAAAATGGCTCGTGGCATTACAGACTCAGTTTTAATCTTGCCCAGGGTAAGGTAGGCTCGTGCTATTTTATTTGACCCTTCTTTTATGTTGCTTTCAGTGCTCTGGTACAGAACCAACCCAATCTAATTCAATTCCCCACTACTTTACCCTTCAGTCAGAGCAAACCTACAGTGAGCACACAAAGGCCACTGTGATGGTATCTTCTTTGATCTTCAGCTTGCTCAATCTACTTCCTACTGTGCTGGCTCACAATTTCATTTTAATAGTTAAGTAGTTTGGACATCATTAAAAGAACTGTGTCTGGAGGCAGTGATATGGCACTGATCAGTTTGTCAAGTAATTCCATTAAAAAAAGTTCACAGCTCTGTCCTGATATGATGTAGAGAAAATGTCTCATTAAAAACAACTTTTGTAAAATACTTTCACCCATTTCAACTTAAAAAAAATKAGGATAATTTCTGGAGACTCGCTCTTTCCAGTCTAATACATCATCTTCTTTTAATCTCCACTACTTCCTGCCTCTTTTTTTTCTAGCAATTATTAATAATTTTGTTGCTCTGCTTAATTTTCATAAGTGGGCTCCAATATATTTTTGGAAGCTCTGCTAACGACGGCCCGGGTTATGATTTGGGCTAAATGCCTGTTCAACATGAAAATGGGGTCAAACTTCAGCCTCCCAGCCCTGGGCAAGATGAACCCCCATTCCTTCCAAACTGGGTAAATTCCATGTCTCTGTAGCCTCACTCCATGGCTGTGTCCACAAAAGGAGCCAGTTATGTGTTTGCCAATGAATTAAYCCTGGAATCCCTCTAAATCCATGTCCCATCCACCACCTCAATCCATGCAACTCCCTGAGCTTCTTCCTCCATGCTCTGCAAAATTTCTTGCGTACTCATACTTGGAACTTACTTCAAAATTCACATAAATACTCTCAGCCTAAAGCTTTTCTTTACATTGCTTGATTTTTCCAAGTGATCTTCCTTTCTCTCAGCCCTTATCTGAGTGGCAACAAGGTGGTGGTGTGCTGGTGAATTATTTCTCTCCGTGCCTGGGGTTTGGAGAAGTCAACCTGGAGATAGTGACCTGTTTCTTCGTTGCATTTGGCCTGATTTGAGGCAGATCCTACAACTTCTTTCTGAAGTATCAAAAGATCACTTAGCCTTTACCTGTTCTGGGTTGAAGGGTGGGTTGTTTGCTTGGCCTTTTTAAATCTAGAAAATTTGGTGAGTCGGCTCCTCTCTTAACGTTTGTGTTCCTTAATAACAGCCACATTCTCAAGGCACTACGCAGGGAAACTGAGCAAGTAACTTTCGATAATTTGTGCAGTGAGAGGGCTAAAAACTGGTTCCAAAATGCAGGTTATTGTCCCTGGGGCTGAGGAGCTGCTGGATTCCAGCAGCACGGGTGGGATGAGATGCTGGCTGACGTGAGGAGGTGTAGGAGTTCCCTGTCTCCTAAGAGCAGGAGCAGCCGGCCTCGATCCCTGCAGAGAAAGGAGAGGAACAGAAGGGGACACAAAGTAGCTCCAGACCAATTTGCCTTAAGATGTGWCACTCTGCTTTATGTTTCTGCATTTGCACTGGGACCTAAACCTGTCTTTTGCATTAGTTGAGGGTTTCACAGACAGGGGCGTATCGCTGTGCTGGGAGTGAAAAAGGTGATTTTTCATTCCCAGTACCAACGTTTCGTGTTCAGGAGGTTTTTATCTGGGCTGAGCTTAACATATGAGGTGTAGGCCGAAATTTAATCTGCATTTTATAAAACCAGACTGATAATACTAATTTTCACCTGGTACACACCTATAACTGGGTGCATACGTTCAGTRTTGTAGTCTGAGCCCATTTGAAGACAAACTGCTGCCTGCATGAATATTGAGGTTCRGTTTTGATGGCATTAAAATCAGTTTATCCTCTCCATCCATGTTCTCTGATGGAGCTGTTTTTTCAGCTGGAAAACAAGAGATTTGAAACAGTTTAAATAAAGAAGGAGCAATTTATGCAGCAAAGCCCACAGAACTAATAGATATTAAAGCAAATGAAAGAATGCTATCAGAAGTGCTGGTCTACAGTTTTGGGTTTGTTATTTTTAAAAATCCTTTTAAAATTTCCTTTAAAAAATTGTTACAGATACTCAGCTTTATAATTCTGATCCGTTAGAGCAGGTATGCTCCACCTGCAAGGACAGGAAATAATTTTCAATGCATAAGTGAACGTGGCTCTCCGATTTCCCACCCTGAGGAAGACAAAAAAAAAAAAAAAAAGAAACGAGACAAACCCATAGAGAATACCTCGAGCCCTGGTATCTCTTAAAATAACAGATGAAAAAAGAAATTTGAAAGCAAAACAAAGAGATAAAGAAGCATCAGCCGCTCAAACCCCTTAGGTATTATACCTTCCAGTGTGCACCATCTGACTGACACACTTCTCCATATGCTGAGGAGGAGAAAGAACTATTCCCAGCTAACCCACAATTATGCCTTCATTATTTCTTTTTAATCTCCTCAGAGTTCCCATAGGGCCTCATATTTGGTTAGATGAATGTCCCTGCAACAGCCCAACTCCGAAAGCTCCGCGAGTCTCCGAGAAACTTTTGTGTTATGCTTCGCACAAATTTGGTCCGGAGCTATTTTTAGCTTCCCCTCTCTCTCTTTTTTCATCCTGTCATTAAATAAATTATTTTCGGGCTGCTTTCAGTCTCTCTCGTGGCGCTGAAGGATTTGTTAGGACAGAATAGGAATAAGAGACATTTCAGCAATAATTTTTTTTTTTTTTCCCCAGTGGTGCTTTTAGAGGTATTTGTATTTAGATTTTTTTTTTTTACTGATGAGTTGATTTTTAGATGTACAGCAGGATTTGGACCGCTTATGTAATTCTGTACCAAAAATCCCTGGATTTCACTGGAAGAAGTAGTGTGACCTATTAGCCATGTKGAATGTACTTTATATATTTCACACTCTGCTCCGTGCAGATCTGAGATAAAAGGATATAAACAGAGATAAGTATTTTTGCCTACCTATTCTGTCTGTAAAGTTATTTCGCTTGGGGGCCCAAAGTATGAGCAGTATAGTATTAATATGGTGAAATTGCTACAATTATGTTGTACTCCCACATTACCTTTGATGTGATATTTTGCAAATTGTTCTGTGCAGAATTATTTCGCTATGGTTACATTGTAAATGTCATTTTGTGATGAGATACTTGGAGATGTATATAATGACTCATAATAAACTTTATGGAAGAATCATAAATAAGAGATTAAAATCTTATAGATTGTAATGGCTTTTTTGCATCCTTATTCTGTACCACCTGTCCTGGTTGCTTGGATTTGAGCATTATCTTTCTTTAGCAATTCAGAGTTTACTTGGTGAACTTAGTGCTGAGAGAAGGTGATGGAAGGACAGGGCTGGCTCTCGTCACTTCACGTCCTTGATTTTGTGTTCATGCTCAGGGTTTTTAAGTGTTGGACTGACCAGTAAAGCACTCAAATCTTCTTTTGACTTCCAGATTATTATTTTTGGTTGTTAAATCCATCATCTTGTGTCTCTGGATCTCAGCTTCTGCCAGGTTCCTAAGCAAAGCTCAGTTAGAATTTTGTTTTCTGTTGTGGGGGCCAAGAAAATGAATTGATGACTTTTTTCAGATTTTGTAACTTTGAGGTGTCATCTTGTAGCTACAGACAGACGATTCATGCTTAGAGCATAAATCTCTGCAGGTTCTCACTAGGTCCAAGAGAGTTATCTTCTTACTCCCTGGTCATTTTTAATATAAAAAATAAAAATGCAGGAACTGGATCCCCAAAGGACCTTCTGCATCAAGAAACATGAAAGCCCAAACACACCAAAATATGGGGAGTATTGACTGGAATAATTGTGTGTGAGGAAGAAGATGAAGCAAAAAAAAAAATAAAAATAAAAGAGCAGCAATTACAGTACATTGAAAAGACCACATTTCTGCATTTCCAGAAACTTAWAGAAGAAATCAAAACCACGTTTGTGGTTTTGCTGCTAACTGGAAGCAGGAGAGTATCACTTCTCTGGAGCAGGGTCAGACAGAACCTTTTACTGTGGCTTGCGGATGAAGGCTGCAGAAATACACTTAATGGGCTGAGAAAGAGGGTGTTGAAAATAGATCTGTGAATGATAATTTGAAAAAGAAGTTGCCAGTCCCAATAACTTTCTTAAACCCACATCTTGGAAAGCATTTATGCTATTTTTGGAGCATGATGAAGTCCATCAAGAAGTGCAATCAGCTTTGAAGGCAATAAAATAAAAATCAGGTTTGCAATTATGGTCTGGTTAAAATCTTCAAAAAGTGGGGAAAGTTTCTCCATGAGACAGAGGATTTATAATGGCTTTTGTAATGGAAGATGTCTGTGGCTATTGGTAATCTTTGTATTTCATTAAGAGTAATTGTCTCAAGGTATTTTACTGTGCTGTCCTTAGTAAAATTTTTATTTCATTTTTTTCAAGCACATTAGAGCCCTCAATTTAAGTGTTTAAAGGACATTTTGTTCCCTTAGATAYATACTGAAAGCATTAAAGATAAGTCAATAAAATCAAGATGTGTTTATCAGACCATAAGACGATCTCAAACATGTCGTGGAATGCTGCTAATGAAGAAGGAATCACAGTCAGATATAAAACCACACCTTTCATAACCTCCCTGCCCCAGGACACTGAGTCAAAAATTGCAATTATGGTGCAGGACTTGCCGATTTTTTTTTTTCCCTACTGCTTTGGAAGTTCCTCCAGGTCTGTCCACATCTTGGGTTTGTCATGTTGCTCACGGTTTCTGGCACACTTGGACTTGCCAGGTGGTGTTTTCTCTGGCAAAATAAAAAGATAAACAGGAGGAGAAGGCAGCTCCATCCCAGTAATTTGCTGCCCACCAGGTTTTTGCACCTCTTCCTCTCTCTGCCTCCTCCTGCTGCTTCCCAAGCTGATGTGCTGATGAGGCGCTGCTGTGGAGTCATYCCTGGAATTTCTGGTTTGGATAAGCAGGGAATTATCCAGGTTGAAGGTGTTACGGGTATGGCTGGGCTGGCAGGAAGGGTGGTGGTTTATGCTGTAAACCCTGATCAGAAGGCCATTTAAAATGTGTGTCACAACACCCCTGGGACCTGCCTTGCTGCTGTCCCCAGCTACCTTTGGGATGGGACTCTGGAAGTTGATGTTGTCATTATTCCTGTGATAATGTTGGACATTGGATTTAGCGGGTGACAGCGGGCTTTGGAAAGCCAAACATGGATATGCACTGCTCCCTGAGCTTTCAGTGTGTATCATTTCTGACACCTTTGCCCAGGTTTTGGGGTTGTTTGGGGGTTAATCCAGCAACCCCTTCTCTTGCAAGTTCATTCCTACCCCCAGGCTCAGCCTCTTAAGGACACACCGTGAACTGATGCTTAATTAACCACCTGCCTCCCCAGTAAGAGCTCGCTCCAGTACAATCCTGAAGGGGCTGCTGATTGAGGAAAACCCATTTTTTAAATCATAATAACTCATTTTATATCGTTTCAGCACTCTGTGTCATAGGCAGGGTGGGGGAATGGTACCTCAGTGAGTTTTTAGTTTAAGGTACAGGTGTTGGAGATGAAAGTTGACTTTGAAGGAGTTAACTAAGACATGCCAAGTGAGTAAAATCAGATCAGGTTTTAAATTATTATAGTTTTTTCTTTATCATGAAGAAAGATTGCCTTAAAATTTACAAGTTAAAACTTCAGCCAAAGAGCCACGATCTGTAGACTTTAAACCCAGGCTCTTGGCTGTTGCTCTAACTCAAACTCTCCTCAGTTCGTTTAGAGCAGAAGTGCCTCAAATTAAATGGCCACAGCAAAATTAAGTTTTCAGACCTGGCAATGGAACAGATTCAATGAAATTTCTGTTTAAAGTTGTGCTGTGAGGGGGATATTGTGACCTGGCATCAAGTGACACCTCTGTGTTAGGTGGAAGATATCATTTTGTGTGGCTGAATTTTCGGGCACGGACATCACTCAGCAGAAGGGAATGAACACGTACGAGTAATGATCACAGATAATTATGCCACTTTTTCAGCCTAAATACCTTGGAATCTACAAAGGCAGCTCATAGACAAAGGGGACACCAGCAAAATTCCCTGCAATAGATTTCTCCCTTCATAATGACAGGAACATCTCTCTCAATATTACTCAGCTAATGAAGGAATAGATCTGCTGTGAAGTTCCTAGGAGGCTCATTTTCTTGAGTACAGTAGTAAAAGTTAGCTGATGAATGACCTAAACTGCTTAATGCTTCTACTTATAACTTCTGAGCAGCAAGGCGTAGCTCGGAGAGAGCTGAAGGAGTTATCCTCGGGAGGCCCCAGTGTCCTTGTAGGTTGTCAGAGTCAATGAGCCAGGTTTATTTCAAATGGCTCCTTAAATGAACATTTATTTTGTGCCAGTAACACGTTTTTGATTAACAGCTCCTTTTGACTAATTTGCTTCCCAAAACAGCCCAATAAAGGACTCGTTTAAAACATAATTAAAAGCATGTTATTGCTAGTAGTTAATACTGATTAAAACAGGCATTAAGACAATTATCGTTGAAGGAAAGTAAGCACCCCGTAGTCAGTATAGAATCCATTCTTACAGTTTTTATGCATTGCRTACACAAGTGGGCTGCCTGCCAAATATGCAGAAGTTCTTATTCTGCACAGAGTTGTATCAAAATTTGATTCCAATTAATTTTTTTTTTTTTAATGGGTAAGCAACCTGGCAATATTTCCATTGGATTTGGGCTTTTAGGGCACACGGTAAAGTTCACGTTGCCACTTTCTCTTGCCTGATTACTGAATTAACTAACAACAAAAACTATCCCTGTTGCTGTGGCTTGTACTGGAAACTTTGAAGAATAGGATTTCTTAACTGGGCTTCAGGTTTTRCATCTTTATTTTTGGGTCTCTGCAGCTTCACACCGTAAATTAATTGCAGKTTTTTTTAATTAAAAAAAAAAGCATGAGCAAATTATTGACTGACAGAGGTGGGAGTTATTTTAGGTGCAGAAATGGAAGATAGTCTGAAAATTTTAAAGTCTTAATGTTTTGTGATGGTATTTTTTTATTTGTTTATTTGATGGCATTTTGGCTGTATTTTGGTGGGTTTTTTGGTTTTTTTTACTTTGCATTTTTTTATGTGTTTGGGGCTATTTTGKGTGGTTTTTGTCTATTTTTTTGTAGCTGAGTGCACACACAGGCTTTCCTCCAAATATRTCCTGAACTCCTCAGAAAATCCACATAGAAATAATGTCATGTTCTTCTTATTAAAAGAATGGAATATTTTCCATCAGAGTGAAAAATTAAGGGTAACTTTTTAAGATCAAGGGCTTTAATTATGACCCCGTAGCTTTTTATTTGATAATTATATCAAAAGAAAACACAAAAATGTGTTCTTCACCTCTTTAAATTTTTATGTGAACGTAYGACTTGTCATTTCACGCTTGCATTTCTGTTTTGAACATCTTAATTCCCTGATTTTTCAGCTGCATTCTGTATCATGATTTTGCAACTTGCAGCAAAGAAAAATGTGTATCTCCTGTAATCCAGTTTGATTTAATAAATTTCTAAGAATGGACGAAGACTTCTGAGATTATTTCTAAGTTGCTTCATCTGCAGTTGAAAATTTTGAGGGACTTCATCTRAGGAGTTGCTTTCAGCATTGATTTCAGCTTTTTCTGCCTTACCTCAATCCTTCTATTATTATAATTATTATTGTAAGTGTTAATATTGGAGAATGACCAAAATTATTACACATGGCCTTAGAAATAGACTCAAGGAAATTTTGTTCTTATTTCCAAATGTGCATTTGATTATGTCCAGGTTTATTTATTTTTTTTATTAAAAAAAAGGAAATTAAAACATACGAGAGGTTATTTAGCACWTAGTTTTACACCTTTGGCTGCAGAGGTTTTCACAGTATCAGCTAAAAGGAATGAATGTTTTCTGTTTTCCTCAAATTTTAGCACTGTAGTGACTAAGGCAAAAGTCAAGGCTTCACTGGGCAACCTGTGCCAAGGCCTCACCGCCCTCACAGGGAAGAAATTCTTCCCAATATCCCATCTAAACCTCCTCTTTTCCAGCTTAAAACYATTCCCTCTGGTTGTATCACTGCACTCCTTCTTCCTAAAGCCAACCCACATGAACCTAAAGCTGTCTCTGGAAAAACTTGATCCTGGTTCCATTGTGGAACCTCGCTGCCCTCCCTGGTCGGAGACTGGGCCTGTGCTCAAGGTGGAAGGAAAAATCCATTCTGTTGAAAAGGAAAAATTATAACTATGACTTTGCATGTAATTAAAATCTCATAAATATTTCGCCCCCACACCCTTATTCTTCTGAAAATATCAGATGTRGATGTAATCCTCTCAGGGGAGCCAACATGTCTCTGTTTATCTCTTTTAATTAAACTGTTTGTTAATTCTGGGGGATAAAGAAGGGGAAAGAAAAAAATTATTCRGCTCCTATAGTTTAATGGATTTTTAACAATGACAGATTGAAAAGCAGCAAAAATAAATAATAYGGTTGTTAAAACTAATAATGTAACAAAGGTAAAAAGACATCCCTGTAGGCCAGGAGAAGTATGAACACAAACAGACAAATCCCAACAACCCAGCAATCAAAGAGTAGCCAGCTTTCTTGTTTTCCCTCTAGATGGTCTGGCAATTAATGGCCCATTTGCAAAAACATCTGAGGAGTGTGGGGCAGCAAGGGAGGAGAAAAATTCCGAGGATTTGAAATTGTAGCAAATAGTTGGTGGAACTTGGATTGAGTTGTGGATTAGATGTGAAATTTGGGGGTTTGATAGTAAATTATAAAAGATGGGTGGCTGTAGCTCTTGCAAATGTCCCTGGTGCCAGGAGGAGGAGAAGCGAGGAAGGGAAAAGGGGCAGGAAGAAATAATTTGAGATTTTGGGGAGGAACRTTTTTAGCAGACTGCTGAGACTGGGTGATTTCCATGGACAAGAGAGACATTGCTGTGGATCCATAGATATGGATCTATCACCAGCACACGGCGCTGGAGATCTGCAGAGCTCCTTCTGGCCTTCCCATGGGATGAGGAGGACAATTTTGTGAGGAAAAGGAATGAGAAAAGGCATAACTTTTCATAGAGAATAGCAAAAATACAGTAAGCTTTGCTGTTTCCTAAGAGCTGTGGAGGCAGGAAAAGCCAAGAGAGTGGAGATGGGTTTTYAGAGAGGGGACAAGGTCGTTGGCCTGGGGACCCCATGGAGTTGTGAGCGAGGCAGTGTGGTGGAGGTGGCCTGGATGCCACAGGGACAGATCCTTTCCCTGAGGGCTCCTTGGATGCAGAGGGAGCTGAGCAGGACTGGCAGGGGATGGGACATGGATACAAACGTCTCCACTCATGCCAGGAGGCTCCTGAGAACAGCAGGAGTAGCAAGCACCAGCCAGGTCCCAAAGCCGCCGGGATCGTTGTAGGGAGGAGAGAGAATTGGGTGAAATTTTCTGCAAATGACTTGAATCAGATAAAATGAAGTCCACAAGCAAGGACTGAGAGAGGCAGTGGAGCAGAAACCTTTCTACTTCAGCCCTGCCTGCCCCAGTCACTTTGAGCTTTCTCCATTTGAAAGCGAAATTTCTAATTTTATTCAAATAAAGCCTGGCTTTCTYGTGTTTAAAAGACTTTTGGTCTTTGGGGATCTCACTGTAGGTGATGGCTTCAGCAGATGCACTTCAAAGCTTTGGCGGATTCAGTGTCCTATCAGAGCAGATACTAATTAGTGAAGCTGTGGGCCCAATTCCTGTGGGATAGAACCCAACAGATACAATAGCATTATGCTGGAATTASTCCCCTAAACCAAAAGAGTAAACCTGCATAGGCAGAACTCCATGGCAAATTTCCAGTCAAARTTCCAGTAAATATAGGATTGGGACTTAAGGAAGAGATTAGGGGAAAAAAACTTGTGGTTATTCTAGGATTGCAAAGAAAAAGATCTGGAGCTCTTTTCTATCAGAAGGAGAAGAAAATGTTTGCTTAACAGCTCACAGCGTTGAGAATAATAAAGCATTCTTGTGTTTGCTCAACGTACAAGAAAGCAGGAGATGTATAATGTGTGTATATAAACATATAAAAACGRGATTTCTCACTTATATATGGAAGAGGAGAAAAAGAAGGAGTAATATGTGAAAGGAAACAGGTGGGCAGAGATGGCACACAGTAGAATAAACTCATTATTTGCCATTGGAATGTGTGGCATTATTGCTGATGTCAGATGCATTTAGCATTTGCCAGTCTATTAGAAGGGAAAATGAAGAGCATCTGTCTTAAAATTTCCAAACAGAAACGGGAATCTCCGGAAGTTGGTGCTTTGATACCTTTKCTTCCCCACCACTCAGCAAGCAATTGCACATTGAAATGTTTGAGACGTCCTTGCTGTGGCAAGGCTTCCCAGCTCCTTGCAGGCTAATAAGGAGATGGATTTGCTGATACATTTTAGGAGGAGAGTGTGTTTGGAAGGAGAAATTGGATGCTGAGCTTTTGTTGTGATAGCTCTAAGACTCTGTATTTTGGCTTTGAGTTCTAAGACTCCATTTGAAGAAGGGGAAAAGGAGAGAAACCAGCAGAAATGATTCAGGTGTCAAACAAAAGTCTCTTCCAAGAATAAGATTTATTTCACTCTGTAACCCCTCGCCAGAAGTTTGTGTTTTTGGGAAATGAAGGTTTCTGTCTTGGTGGTATTAGTAAAGCAAAACCAGCTGAGCACATTCAAACAATGGATGGAGTATGTCTCTGCTAATTTTGAATTTTCTGGCTTTTGTCTCTGTGTGTCACAACCATAATTATTATTTAAACATAGAGGCGAACTGCAAAACAGAACTGAAACTTTAGCAGAGAAATGCTGTATGAAAGAAAAGTTCCTGCTAAGTTGTGCAAAACTCCAGCACAGCTCCATGTTTTAATTTATCCTTCTTTAAAATTCTGCATCTGCCATCTGCAATTACCCCAATGAAATGTTTATTTACCAGCAAAAAATAAGTTTATGTGGTGGTTTTTGGGGAATCTGGGCACTTTCAGAGATTGAATGATGAGCMGAAAGTCACTGCCTTGGCAGAGACACTGGTGCTCACCTGAGAGCTTGGGCCAGTGCCAGGGATATTTCCTTACGTCTTCCAGTTGGCAGATCACTTCTTCCAACCTTGTGGRGCAAGGTTTTGTGTTTCTCTAGTCTGGACAACTTCACATTTTAACTAAATTGCAGTAGAATTTTATTTCTCTTTTCAAAATGCAACAGAATAACCCACCTATAACAGCATGTTAAAAAAAAAAAATCTGTGTAAATAAAACCTCTTCTCTGAAATCGATAATTTGGGATAATAAAACTTTGCAATTGGCTTCACATTTGCTTTCTGACACAGCCAGGTTTGATGTTGGGACTGTCAATGCTCTGCACTGCTTGTTTCTCTCAGCTTTTGGGAGTGTTGGTGAGCACTGTTCAAACTGTTACAGGTTACAGTCCAGCTTCATCATTCCAACTCTGCAAGTCTGGGGCTATTTCTAGTAGCCCCTATTYGTATAACTTGGACGATATTCCAGATGTGCATGAGGTTAATTTCCAGATGYGCGTGGGGTTAATTCCATCCCTGATGGACTTGGGCTGCAGGAAGGAGGAATTCTGTCTTGGTGTTCAACTGAAACCCTAATCTGGGCTCCCACTGCCAGACGGCAGAGTTAGATGAGATTTTAGGAAGAATTTCTTCCCTGTGAGGGTGGGCAGGCCCTGGCACAGGGTACCCAGAGAAGCTGTGGCTGCCCCTGGATCCCTGGAAGTGTCCAAGGCCAGGTTGGATGGGGCTTGGAGCAGCCTGGGACAGTGGAAGGTGTCCCTGTTGATTGTAGGGGGAGTAGATGAGGTTTAAGGTCCTTTCTAACCCACACCATCTGGTGATTCCATGCACTGGAATTCCACTCTGCTTGGTGAGCGGATGAGGAGTTTTCAATTTCAGCTTTTACTTTTGTTGTCCAAAAGCTGTTCAGTCCTTCTCGTCCACAAGAGATGAGTTGGTACTCGGAAACCAATCCAGGCTTTTACAGCTTAAAAGATTAGCCTACCACAAGGAATTGTTTTGCTTTATTATTGTTGTTTTTATTAACAAAATTGCTGGCAATCCCAGGACTGTAATTTATGTCAGAATCCTATTGCGGTAAAACCTCTAAAAACACACATGAAGACAGGACCCTGACTCAAATAATTCGGTGAAAAACTAGACACAATATTGAACATGACAAGGAATGAGGGGTGACTTAGATTTGTAGATCATCCAGTCAATCNAGTGGAAAGTGTCCCTGCCCATGGCAGGGGTGGAATGGGATGAGCTTTATGATTCCTTCCAATCCAAAGCACCCTGTGATTCCATGATTTACTGCAATATCTTTCTGCTGTTAAATATCCCTTCCTTGCTCRTGCTGGGTTCTGAGCTGATTGTTTTGCTGTGTTTTCTGCAAACAGCTCTGTAGAGTGTTTCATTTGAGAAATCAGTTCCTCATCCTGTAAAATCTTGTGCATATGCTTAAAACCGAGGTCAAATTGGAGTGAATGCTTTCTTTTGATGTGCTACACTAGGACAAAATAACTCCTATTTTCACTTTTCATCCATAAYCAGGTGTGATGTTTTGCTGCTGATCTTTTTTATATAAGAACTTTTATTAGAARCATTAGGGGAAGACCGATGGAAAGCTTGAAGCAGGGATTCATGTCACCTCTCAAACACTCACTCATCTACACAGTTATAAACTGATAAAGGGACTTTTAAAACTAGGTGTATTTAACCTTTTTATTATATTTTTAAAAGATCCTTTTTTTTTTTTCCCCCAGCAATTTCTGTGCTGGTTGCTTAGGCAGAGCTCAACTAAAAATTTGGGAGCTCTGGCCTGGGTTTGGGTCTATACCCRGGAAATGTCACTACAGTGACCCACAAACAGTGGGGTTTGGGATGGATTAGACACAGGATCTACTTCAGGAATCATCACATAATGACAGGATGTGCTTTCCTTAACTGGACAGTAGTCTGGCCTTTGGGTAGGTTTGTAGAAGCTGTTCTTACCTTTCTGTCCATGGAAACAGTTCATATATCTGTCCTTAGAAATACCCTTTTGTTTTATGTATTGAAACAAGATTTTAAATGCTATAAACCAGAATCCTGCATAATGGCAAAAAATTCTATTGGTAACAGTAGGCAATGTGATATCAAGTCATTGATGTTCATTCACTGTGAATCTCTGTTGTATTTCCTTTTTTTTTCCTCTGGAACAAACTAAAAAGGCTCTGGCAAGACGGGATCTTACAACATCAAACTCCACCAAAGGCAGATTTCCACAAAGAGCTTGCACAGCACAGAAAGTTTAAGTGCTGGCACTGAGACAGGTTTGTGCGGTACAGAAGAATTCTTATATTTGAATGTTTCTATCCTACAAGCCTTTATATGTCAAACTTTAAGTGGAATTGACTGTTTATCCCAGTTGATTTTGACTAGTGACGCCTTCCAGGTTGGAGGGCGCTCCCTTCACTCTGTTTCCCATCAGCACTCCTTGACTACTGGCATGTGGTGCCAATTTGTTCCTTCTGTACAGAGAAGAAAAGAAGTTTGGATTTAATTTCAAGCCTTGACACAAGGTTTAATTTGCTAAAAAGGGGAGCTGTGCCATTGTAAATCTTGGAGGAGACACCAAGGTTGCAAAAATTGTCAGCCCAATCTGTTTTGAGCACCATTTCAGACGGTCTATTAAAGGAACAATATTCCTTTTCACAGCTTCTTCAGCTGTGTCAAACCACACAGGTTAGAGTGGAGCTGGCTATTTATTGTACTTTTTATTGCTTTCTGATCAAGTTTTTGTGCTAGGAGGGAAATTTACGTGCTGGAAATGATTTATCAGTGCTACAGATGAGAGGAATAAAAGTTGTTATTTTTCAGGTGAGTAAAGCTCAAAGCACAGCAGCTTAAGGCTTTGCCAGAGAGACTCACAGAAAGAATAAAATCACTTTCCTATTAAAATCTCCCAGAATTACAGAATAATCACAGGGTGGGTCTGCTACCATGCTTTTGAGAGGAAAACTCTGGTAGAACGTGCTGTTGGCACTCAAGCACTGGTTTACTACTGGTGTTGGGTCAGACCACACTCAGCCCTGAGGCTCTTTGGCCTCGTGTGTAGATTCTGATCTTGCCTAGGATGATGTAAATGGTCCCTCTCCCTTCACTGCTTACATTGCAGAAGAGGAGAGGGTTCAGCATGGAGCTCCACGTCTCTGCTGACAACRGGAATTTGGTCATTGACTTCGGGTCAGGGTTTCAGTCTCTGCCCTAATTCTTTGTAAATGTTTTCTGAGCCATGATGATATTACCAGGGAAGGGCAGTATGACGTGATGGGATTTGGTAAATATTTATTTAAGCTAGTCTGGTTTTTTTAAAAAAATAATCATTTGGAGCTGGTTAAAACTGAGAAATTTCAAAGTAGACCAGCAAAGCTCTAATACATTAATGTATACTAAACCCTACACAGTGTCTTGCTTCAGACCTTTTTTATTTTGCTTTTTAAGAAATGGATGTCTGACCCAATAGTTCATTTATGCTCATCCGTCACATAAGTCCTTTTTATTTCTTGGATTAAGTGCTGCAGACCTAATAAATCATCGCTGCTCTTCTGGCACTGTCCCAGCTCATGTTGTCAATCTGGGCAATGTGCGTGTGTAATGTTTTAAATTCTGCAAAGCAGCAAGTTTTTGTTAACTTTAACTCTGTGTGTTATAGAGAGAAGAGAGAGGTGTGCCATGAGCTGCACAATTTATCAAAAACATTGGTTTGGGGCAGTTACAACTGGC
>RAHM01000116.1:1555831-1630650 GCA_003713295.1 Parotia lawesii | reverse complement strand
TTTTTTTTTTTTAAACAAAACAAGCACTGCTAAACCCTTTGCCAAAACAGAAGGGAATGTGGATCCCATTTTCTCTTTGCACGGGTAAACCAGGTGGAACTGAGGAAGGTGGGAGCCATRGATGTGTCCCTGTGGGAGCTTAGGAGCACGTGGGGCAGCAGAAGTGTGCAATTCTCATCCGTGCAGCTCAAATATCATCTCTTACACCCCTGAGCACAAGCATTTTGATTTTTCCCAGACTTAAGCCCATGCTCCGTGTTGTACATCATATCCCTGTTCCACATGATGGGATTTATGGAGAGGAGGTGTTGGGTGCTTTGCAGGAAGCCGTGTAGCCAACTTATCTGTGCACAGCTCCCGACTTATCAGCTCTGTCTCCCAGATCTTTTTCTCCTGGTATTTATAGTAGAATGGTTACTGCTCCTGAAGGTGAGGGAGGAGTGCAGTTAGATCCACCTCTCCAGTTACTCTTCCTGCTGCTCTCTAACTCCTTAGTGGGAAGATCCAACTAACCCTTTGGCTGCTCAGAGTCAGAAATGTCAGAAATCCCGATTTCTGAGTTGCAGCTGTCACTGGTGTCTGACATAGTTTTGATGGAGTTAAGGAGATTGTTTTAATCACACAAAACAAATAGCATTTATAAAAAACATGCCACGTGGAAAATTTAACCCAAGTTAATGGTGTCCTACAACATTTCAGTGAAGATGGATGTTACAGAGTTTGGGCTGTGATTCATCATTTTTCTAGAGCTAAACTGACTACAAGTTGCTTTCTCCTCATAAGCATCACTTGTTTATTTTATTTGGTGATGGCACCATGGATTTGAGTGCACGGAGGTGTCTGTRTCCAGCTGATCTCGAAACCAGCCTCAGATCTGAGCCTGAGCAAACCCTGTGTCAGTTGCTGCTGAAAAAAGCCTGATGACCCAGGGCCAGCCCTCCCTCAACGCCAGGCACGGGATTTAAGTCAGCTGCCGAAATCCAGCTGGAGCCCTGGGAGCGCTCACCTCCCGCTGCTCGCCAGCAGCAGGAGATGCGGTTAGAGACGAGAAGCTTCTCCTAGAAGGAGACCTCTCCAAGCTTCCTTCTCATCCCAGTTGTCCTAATATTTCCATTTAGGGCAAGGCAACAGCTCCGGGACTGCAGTGATCTTGTGATAAAGCAAAATGTTGTTTACCTGCAACAAACAGAGAGAAATCCTCTCCCATGTCCACTCCTGGGAACATCTCAGGCATCCTCTTTTGGTCCACACAGACAAATCGCATTCAGAGGCACGCAGTGTTTGGGCAATTAATCAAGCCTGTTCTGAAGCCAGCATAATTTGGAAAGATGACCATTTATAGAAGATTTGTTGTTTGCTGACCGCAGTTACAATTATCTACGAGAACAGATAGGTCAGATTTATTTAAGTTGCTTTTTTCGGTAAAAGCAGTATATTCTGTTAAAATTGGCCAGTGAAAAGATTTGTTTCCACGTGGGTGTGTATTTCAACGCTGCGGAAAAATGGTTATTTCATAAGCTCCAGCATCAATCTTTGGATTTACACAAATTTAAAATTATATTCCTAAGAGTTTGTAGCGGGAGCCAAGAGTTATTTTCTGGTTGTTAATCTTTCTCCCCTATCCAAAAACATCCCCAAACTTTGTTTAGCTGTACGGTCTCTTCAGACTGTTGATTGTACTGTACTGGGGCTGAGAATGTTGGAGTTTATGTGACCAGTCTCTCTGTTTAAATTTCAATGACAGATCTTTTCATTTTGTTTACAGCCAAATAACAATGCGAACGTGTCACGCCACGGCCGCGGACGTGGTGTGCGGCCCTCGGAAAGGGCACTCACCAAATTGATTCCTTGATCTTATCCTCTTAAAAACTTATTAAAAGCATTTCATTGTTGTGTGCCGGCTATTAGTGAGCAAAAACAAGCTTTCCTTGTTTACATAAGGATGATGGCCAGTCACTGTGTCTTGTGGGTTATTGGTTGTTTGGTTAATCACAAAGCTGTGTTATTACAGCCTGTTTGTAGTTTGCAGCTAAGCAGAAAAGCCACACATGGCACAACGGAGAAACGTTTCACTGCAAACCCAAATACTTCAATAAAATCATATCTTTAATCTGTTTACAGCCTTGCAATATTTAAATTGCTTGCATGGCTTTGATTATAAACTTTTACGTAGATATCTTCGTGCCGGAGTATTTGGTAATGCGAACGTCAATGCGAGGCAGCTTTCTGGGCATAATTAATGCTAAGTGATAATTTGCAAGTGAATTCGTGGAGTCTCTTCTGGGTTTTCCATCTGGTCCTTATCATGCAAAGATGTCCAGTCAGCAGTGTTCAAGTTGTTCGCAGAATTCTTCCCCAGCATCTCCAGGCACAGAAAAGTCTCCTCCTATATCCTCGATAAGGTTTCCTAACTTCCCTGACTTCTGTTTGCTCTTAAGGAAAGTATAACAACTTCCAGTTGCTATAATATAATTAATTTCAGTGTTTCCCTAGAGTTTTAACAGATTTTTGAGGTAGGCTAATGACGCAGGCTCAGCTGAGGCTTTATTTTTGCCTACTGCAAAAAACCAGCTCACATCCTAAAATCCTGTTCAGAAATTCCTCAGCCTCTGTCTTGAAAATGGTTGAGTGTTTTCCTTCCACTGCTTTGTCTGTGGTGTGGAGCACTGAGCAGCTATTTGGGAATGATGTTCCTCTTGTGCTTTTTTCTGGTGTCCAGCCTAAACTCAGTGACAGCCGGTTTATACCTGTTTATATCCGTGCCAAGACTAAAATCTCTTCTTCATTTACCTTTCCATCCAGAGCAGCCACGTTCCTCACCCACTACCGTTTTTCTAGGATTAATGTGGCACCTTGAACTCGTACTTTGTGTAACTATATTTAATTCCATTTSTATTAATCTCATCAAGGACATATGACACTTTTATAGGAAATATTACCCCCTTTCTGGGTATGGATGATACCTGCTAATTTTTGTATCACCCGCAAACTTCACCACACTCCTCTTAAAGGCAAAATCATAAACGAAATGTAAAGGTTTATTTTAAAATCTTATTCAAGGAACTTCTCCAGTATCTCTCCTTCAAATCAAGAGCACGACATATTGAAGTTGGTACTTCATATTGTTTATTTTTTGCTCTTATTTTGCTGCTTTCTGCCTCATTTTTCTTCCTTCCACCTCCRTTTCTCCATGATGAGTGCTGTGTTTACAAGAGATTTTCATGGTTCTTACAGGGTTGACTATCACTGTCTTATAAAAACTTTTACCATCTACCTCTCTCTTTCTGCAGAATTAAGAGTATAGGGTTAGCCTCTGTTTAATGTTCCCCAGATAAATCTGTATTTTTCTTTTTTTCCTCCTCAATTAGGATTTTTTTTTTTACACATGAAATTCAGTGACTTAAATACATTTCTTCAAGGATTTCTGGATATTTGAGTACCTGGGAAGAGCAGTAGATCCAAAAGGTCCCCTGGACATCTGGAAACTTTAGGAATGTCATCTGCAGGGAACAAGTGGAGTGGGGCTTGTGRTCCCAGGAAGTGTCCAAGCTGCACGGTCAGGAATCATGAGTTTCATAGACCATGTATGACACAGGGTGWACACACAGAGTCCTTTTAGTAAAACACGTACGAACTGGGTGATAATTGTTAATGATTCCACTCTGCGTGTCCTAGAAAAAGGAAGAAAAGCTGTTTCAGTTTTTGCGTTGTATTCCCACTGTGAGGTTGAGAAATAGATGGGAATGGGTACCCCCGGACAGGAAGAGGAGGTTTAAACTCAGTTAACTCAGGTTACTCTGCTCAGTAAACTCCAAAATTTGCCTGATTCGGTTGTTCTATGAAATTTTTGCCTGTTCTCCACAGAATTTTTATTTGGGTATTACCCAATCTGGGATGCAGCTTCAAAACTGTTCTTAAAGCCCAGAGTGTGGGGCTGTGGATAAAATCGAGATCGGGAATGCAGGTGTGTGCTTAGGTATGGATGCTGAAAAAGCTCCAGCAGAGAATTTCTTCAGCTCTCTGCAGCATTTTTGTGAGAGTTCTGTCTTTCCCATGCAAGTAACTCAAAACAATGTTACAGTTTTGTAAACTTCTTGCAGCTGCAGGTTGTTTTGCGGTATTGTTATGGTTCTAACCAGAAAAACATTCAGAGATGGGTGTCTTAGAACTTGACCAATCCCCTTAGGAGGTGGATGGCAAAAACCAATTACCTTACTCCACTTAATACACTTTGATAACTAACATATAAAAGCCTTCTGAGAGTTCATTAAAGCGCGTCCGTTTATCCCTGAGCCTGGACTTTGTGTCGTTTCTCCACTCGTCCGTGGGGAAAACAGCGACACTTAGGAGCCTTTGCAACTTCATGGAGTCACAGAATGGTTTGGGTTGGGTTAGGAGGGACCTTAAACTCATCCCATTCCACCCCTGCCATGGGCAGGGACACCTTCCACTATCCCAGGTTGCTCCAAGCCCCAGTGTCCAGCCTGGCCTTGGGCACTGCCAGGGATCCAGGGGCAGCCACAGCTTCTCTGGGCACCCTGTGCCAGTGCAACATCTCTTGGTGCAGTCTTTTATGTATCGGTGAGTCTCCACAGAGGTGAACTCTACTCTCGTGCTGAGATGGAGACCAGAAGCCAGATGGGTGAAATGAAAAATGAGAGGCACAAAGAACAAAAACTACACGAGGGGACTGAAAAAAAYTTGTCATGCATGGATATCATCAAATTCCTTCAGCTACTGGCCAACAGATGATTGTGTGCATCACCATTACATAAAAAATATATTTGCARAGGAGCCAAAAATCTGTTGAGTGAACTCGCAGGAAGTGAGGAAGAATATGGCAAAGATTTTGAATAAAACACCCAGGAAACAAACTTCTCAGATTTCCAAGGAACRCTTTTTCTTTGGAAAGAAAACATAAACACCCCCGACTTTGTGAACAAATGCATGTGAAGTGTGAGTGACTAAAGGATTAATTCTTCCCCTGCGTAAACCCAGAATGAAATACCCAAATTCTCAATTATATGAACTGCTTGGCACCTGAGAATGCTTAATAGTTATTGGAAGGGCAAAATGTGTAGCAGAACTATCAGGCCAAGAGAAATCCCATTCACATGCCTGAGAAAACTTCGGGCAACGTCTCGAAAGGAAAGTTTTGGAAAAGCTCTGGTAAGAAAACAGAAGCTGTGAATCATGCCATGTGGTATTAAAGAATTTAGAGAGCACACTGAGAAGTTCCATATCAATGMTTTTTCTTAAATATATTCAACAAAGGGTCTATTTCCCTTCAACACTTTCAAATTTCGGCTTTCTCTCCCTTCTGCTTTTTAGCAGAAGAACTACTCAAAAAAAAAACCAAACTTGCACAGTTATAGCTTTTACTGTAAAATCCCTGGATTTCTTGCCTTTTTATTTTTCTGCTTCTCAATTGGTTTAGAGAGAATTTTAAAGTCATAGCCTAAAAAGGGAATATTAAAAGAAAGAGATTATAAAAGCAATTGTAGAAGAGTTTGGGAACTCATAACTTGTAACTCTTGTAACAGCTACAGCAGGGCTGCATATCAGAACATGTCATTTTGTTCTCCCATAGTGCTCCAAAATGGAAAAAAATAACTTACTGAATCTTTGATTTCTTATCAGGGCTTTGCTGATCCATCAGTACAAATTTATTTCCAATAATGATGGTGGAAGAAAGAAATTCACACTCTCGGGCTCCTTGAATAAAGCATTTTAGGAACTCATTCTCTGACCAATTCAGCTTGAATTTCAATTAATATTRGTTGAATCTTGCATGTCTAGAAGTGTAAATCAGTTAAGGAAGATGCTTTGGGATTCATTGCTTCGTGTGATTCCTTGGAACAGTCCAGGGCATGGGGATTGAGTTGCCTGGAGCAGGCTGAGTATGGGAATTCTCCAGATCTAGTTTGGGTTATTTCCTATTCCTAATCAAAGCTCACTGCTGTAACCTACAAAAATTGAGAGGTTTTGTTGCTTTTTCATGTGGTTTTCTGCTGTTTGTTTGTTTAGGGGTTTTTTTAATACATAATATAAAATTATCTGTGTGGGCTTGTACAGGGGTTGAAATGGATCATTCTGAGGCCATTCTTACCTTGAAATATTGTAAGGGACGAGAACATCACACAAGAGCAGCCTCAACCTTCAGACAGATCAACAGCTCTGTCCCACTTGTGATCTTTTTGTTTCATGTGCAGAATTTATTTATTTTGCCTTTTTCTTGTAAGATCCATTGAGATCTTTGAAACAAACGTTCRAATGATGGATCAATGAAATTAATGACAAAAAATTTAGGTTTCCATGGGTTTATCTTCATTAGACACACAAAGCCCTGCAGCAGTAGAAAAGATAATTTTTGAAATGATCCCCAAAAAATTGTGTTTTCCTGCGTACCTTAAGTAGATTTTCTATATTTTGATTTTAATAATATAACAAATATCCAGGATAAACTAACATTTAAGGAAAGCTAATTTTAACCTCTCTGGCTTTTCATCTGCTGTAATAGATGGGAATTTTCACTTCTTCTCTATCCCCTCAATTGAAGCTGTAAAACCTGTTAGTGGCACTGAAGATTATGTGGGTGCTTCTATGGAGAAATTCAGTCTGTATTTTACTTACATCAAATTGTTAAAAATGGTGTCACATTTTCAGTCCGACCTGGGACGTGGGGACCTCAAAGCTCTTCCCAACTCAGGCCTCATTGGTGTGATACCATCAGAATGTCAAAGAATGTCATTGACAAAAGACACACATTAATCATCATTTGTGTTATCACTAAAAATTAGTTTAGACTGAAGTTTCGCTTCATGTCACTGTTGCTCAACATGTCTGATAAGGAAAAACAACATATTAGGTTGTTATATTAAAATATTTTAAATAGTTGCCTGCATAATATTCCTTTTTTTTTTTTTATATAACACTTACATTTTTCAATTTCCTTCTCTCCTTCTATGGGTTCTTTCCCCTCATTTTATTGGTGTACCAGTTTAAAAATATAAACTGCGTAAGTTGACTTTTTCCTTGCGTGTGGGGCTTTTATTAGAAGAGCTTCACAAGTGGATTTTATTAGAGTCAAAATCTGTAAAGTTTGTGACATATTAAACTGGGTTCAAGCTGCATCTTTTTGTCATAAAACGCTGGTGTCTCTCTGCACAGAATCTTTCTCAATAGAATATTTAGAAAATAAAAGCACAGCTTAATTTTATTTCTAAGCAGGTTTAATTGAACTAATGATGCTGCACTTCACTGCAATATATTGAATAGCCACAATTGTTTATTTTGAGTAGTGATTTTTATCAGGCGAGACTTTTTCTTCAAATTCCTGCAAATTTGTATCACTTTAATTATATATTCTGCCACATCCATAAGATATTGAAAATATCTGGTTCTCCCTCAGAGATACACTGAATTATATTTTACTTTTAGAATTGCATTAAATGGCAGTAGGTACAACAAATGAGAGCTGCAGTCTGAATCATTAATTAATTATCACCTTTGAAAGAGTTCCTTATTTCTACAGTGATTTAGAGTTGCTGTACGATGTGGGATTACTGATGTATTGAAACATTATTAAGCTTTCTATGAGGAATTCAGGCYCTTTTATTTTTTTTCCCATTGTGAATTGATGGAAAAATATGTACACAGGGAAAACCACAAACCCTATACATGTGTGCTTTGCGAGACTTAGAAATGGGTTAAAATTCTGCTGAAGTTCATTAAAAGGAGGATTTTAGGCCGAGTAAACCATGCTGGCAGTCTCTTATTATTTCCTTTCACATCGATGCTGTTTCTGGTGTCTGTTTTTTCCTCCAGGCTGAGGTTTGGCAAATATATTTTCTGTTGTAGGGGTGGCTAAACTAAAGCAGAGATTATTCAAGCTAATTGTATTGATAATTTCATTAACCAGGACCCGGGTGGGAACTTCTGGTGTAACCACAGTTTAATCCTAGGGTGTATTTAAATACAGAAGTATTACTAATTTATACCAGCACCAGTCATTGCAACATGACAGATACTGGTAGTTCTTGCTTTATTTTTTGTGCTTGGCAAGTTTTCCCTCTCTGCATATTGCAGTGGTGAATTTTTTATTTGTGTAATGCTTTGTAATACAGATAAAAGAAATATCAACTTCAAGGTCTCTGAGCATGTCCTGTGCTGCTTTCCTCTATTAAATGGTGCTGTTGGACTCTTTTCACACAAGTGCTTCAGTTTTCTACCTGTCTGTCACTGCTACGGCAGAAAGAAATTTAATGTGAACCAAACAATTAAAACCAAGACATTTATAATATCTAAATTATGTTATTCCTCTAAGTCATAAACTTGGTTGCATTGTGCAGCTGCTCTGTGTGCTGTTGCTGACTCTCCCACCAAAGAGTTTGGCCAGATCCCTCTGGCCAGAGAGCACTTCTGGAATTATAAAATATATTGGGCCTATTTTTCCTTCCCTTCCATAGGCAAAGCTTAACAAGACCAAAGCCTGCTGGACAAATAAAAAGAACTAAAGAGTTGAAAGAATTTGCAGAAGAGGCAGTTTCAGGCTTCTTTAACAATCCACAGATGCCAAAAGGCACAATAAGGAGGAGATTCATATCAACAATGTGACAGATATCTTTTATTCTAGGGTGATGCTGTCAGCAAAAGCAATTTAATATGGACTCTCCTTCCACTCTCTCATTTAGGCATCCAGGTGACTCAGTAATGCACCCCAGGAAAATTCATGCTCAGATATTTACAGAATCTGTAATTTTCTGACACAGAAAAATGCACTGTGCTGGGAAAAGGGCTGAGGAGAACCAGTGCTTGTGCAGGGGAGGGTTTTTTCCAGGGTATGGAAATCACGGCAGTAGCAGCAATACAATATTTTGTTTGCTGAGTTTTGAGAGGTTTGCAAGCTTATTTATACTTGTCTTGTTGGTTGAGGCATAAAAAGCAGGATCTTGTGTAGCATTTATTCCTTYAAAGGCTTTATGGCAAAGATTTCTTCCCTCCAACAGTTAAGGTTATAATCTGCGCTCTGAGAATTTGTTTTTATCTGGAAATCRGTGGGAAGAGGGTCCAACAYATTTTCTGGGTTCTTCTCACYGAGCTGGACACTTCCCTCCATCCCA
Source organism: Parotia lawesii (assembly GCA_003713295.1). NCBI lineage: Eukaryota > Metazoa > Chordata > Aves > Passeriformes > Paradisaeidae > Parotia > Parotia lawesii. The sequence goes on along the minus strand of RAHM01000116.1, from coordinate 1,621,528 downwards.
GGCTCTCAATAAACCCTTTTTATAGGACAATTTCTACAGAACTTTTCTCTTTTCCTAATGCTTGAAACTGAACTGATTTTCCAGCTAATCCAGGTGTACCCTCAAACCAACACAAAAAGAACTTCTTGGATACAATTAGGGCAGAAMACAACTCTTTTCTTTCTAAATTAATCCTCAGTACTTGAAAAGCCCCTGTTTGGTTTTTTTTTGCCGGTGGCATAAGGAGATGGTGACTGAAATTAAAAGAATTGGAGTGCAAGCAGCTGATTTGTAGGATCTATGGAGGAGTGTAGGAATAGGGGAGGAGAGGTGTRGGCAGTGCTGGAAAATTCCCTGGGATGCACCTAAACCATCTCCTTTCAACTAATTTTCCCTCAAAAGCACTCATGGGATGAGCAAAAAACGCATGTCTGAAAAGTTATGCTTTAGGGCTGAGCAGTTTGGAAGAGAGAAGGTAGTCTAGAATTATTAGTCCATAAATCAAAATTTAGATTTATTGCTCATCTTGCTACACACAAATGTATGTAAAGATATATAMAGAATCTCAGTTTAGGAAACACTGATTGAGAAAAGGAGTCATCAACAAAAAGCTTTAAATTGTCCAAGCTGAAAGAGAAATCCATGTTTCTATTCCTCTTTAACTGTGAGAGGAAGATTTTWAAAAATTGGGTAAATATTCAGATAAAATCCATGATACAGAATTAAACACTAAATACCGTTCCAATCTTTGACAGCAAGATATTTATTTTTTTAAAATTTCTTATCAGTTTACATTGTCTCAGAATTTATTTTTGGTTGTTTTTAGCAGCTCTAGCTGTATATTCTGATATTTTGACAAAGGAGAAGGGTAAAAACACCTCTGAATTTAAAAAGCTGAACAAGCTGATGTTGCAATAACCAAAACTCCCCTGTCTCTCTGAGGAAACTTCAGAGGAGCTGCACCTCCATGTGCTTGGCTCACATTTGAGCATTTTAGGAGGATTTTCTGCTTTGCTTTGGGTTATCACTGAACTCAACCCCCTTTTCTCATGGGCATCACTGATCCATGAGCCCCAGTTCAGGTAGGATGGGGGAAATCCCTTTTTCRTTAGATTTTCATGCCAATGTCTGTGTTAAAGAATACTGGAGAGTGGGCAGGGAGTTTCTTTAGGCTGAGAGATTCAATTCAAGTGTATTTTTTGAGTTTGTTTCCAGTCCTGTGGAGCCCAGGGTTCTCAGCACCCCAGGACGTGGAGTTTTTTCCCATGGCTGGATGTCAGCTCCTGGAAACACAGGGATTATGTGGGAAATGCACTCTTCTTTCAAACTTCTCTCTCCAGCCCTGTTTAATAAATGATGTGTTCATGATCTTTTAACATCGGTAACAATTTGTTAGTCATATTAGAGCGTAGAAGAGAGAGGCTGGGAAGTTATCTGAACCATTTTAAAACTTAAATTAGCCACCATAAAGTGCAGAATAAAATTATAAAGACTCTCTTGTAATACAAAATTCATAGAGACAAAACTCTAATTTCCTGATGGATATATGATATTAATGTAACGGATACCTCAGTGTAGTTAAATTGCATTAAATGGTTATTAATGCTTGAATAAACTTCAAGGAAGTGGGTACTGGTTGAAATGGGATAATATTTTGTTCTGCTAAATTATACGTTAATTGGTATTTCCTCTCTTGTAAAAGGACCTAAAGGGCTTAATAAAATATGTGGTAGAAACATTAGTTTTTCTTCTTGAGATGTTAAGTCTAGAGCTTAACCGGAAACATTTCAAATCATTCCCAGAAAATTCATCGGCACTCCTCATGACATGGCTCACAGGACTTCTCAAAATAAATAATTATGGCTTTCAGTTAGTCAGGAATGTACGGGACAACAAGCAAGGAAAGGGAAGAAAATCTACGAGTGGCTTGTTTGCTGTTTTATTTTTATATTTGAAATTATACTTTGCTTAGAGGTAGGCAAATGCTTCCAGTGGAATATGGTGGATAAGGAAGGCTCTTGGCACGGGAGATCTTTGCTCACAGGATAACAGAGGAGAGGAACAAGAAAAGAGCCTCTGTGGCTCAGAATTATCCTCTCTGCATAATTCAAAGGAGTATCAGCAAATCAGGAGGAGATTGTTTAAGAAAATCTCATTGAATACTTGAAACTCTCCTGAAGCGGTTTTTTACTCCTGCTTTGTAGAACTGCTCATTCCTYGTTGTGTCAGAACTGACCAGAATTGTTCTTTGAGGACTAGGTGTGACATTCCTACATGGAAATATCATATATGGATGCTCTTTCATTTTGAGAAGGAGAAGAGAGGAAAAAAACCCCACTTTATGAATATATGTATTATATATATATCTATGAATTTATTGGTATTATGGATAATCTTCCTTTTGCTTGTACATTCAATAATACTGTGCTTAATAATTACCGAAAATTCGGTATTTCCAACTTTTCTTCTGGAAGAACTTYAGTCGATGGGTGACTGAATGCCTACAGAAAATTAACTACAACASAGAAAGGAAGTAAAATTATTTCCTTAAGGAGACAGGAACAGGTGAAGATGTCTCAGCCTCTGGCTTTGTAAAAGCCATTGATGTTTTCATTGCAATGTTGTTGGGTTTTCCAAGGTGGATGTGCAAGGTGATGTTTTCTCTGCTCCTCTTGGCCCCYTCCCCATGTCAAAATCAGATCTCCTCCACTCAGTGTTTTCTCATAAATATTTTGTTTTTCAGGTGATATTTTCTGGGCAGAACAAAATGAGGTTCTTCCTGTGTAACTTAAAGCAAATCACAGGGAAGGAATGAGGTTAGCCAAAGTTTTTGAGCTCTCTGGTTTGTCTTAGAAGAAAAACACGATAGTGGAATCAGAGACTTTTGATACAATATAAATACTTTCATATTTACAAAGAATGGGCAAGTTCCCATTTCCTGATTGCTGGAGGAATCACATAGGAGACAGCACTTTTGTTTCTAGCCAAGTATGATSCCTTTCATAGATTTAATTCAGAGTCTGGCTATGACTGTTTCTCTCTCTGGCTTTGTCTTTTCTCAGCTTCTCTTCTCTTTCTGCTTATTTTTCTCCAAGGCACATTTTAGACAATCCCAGAATGGTTTGGGTTGGAAGGGACCTTAAAGCTCCTCTTGTGCCGCCCCCTTGCACTGTTCCAGGTTGCTCCAAACCCCATCCAACCTGGCCTTGGACACTTCCAGGGATGGGGCAGAACTAGTTCTAAACAAAAATTGTTTTTAAAAAGCCAGGTGCTGCAAAACCCTTATTGCAAACTCTGTGTTGGCTTGTCAGAGGGAATTCAAATGATTTCTGGCTTAATATGACTTTTCAGCAGTGTGAGATGTTTGATCATGGAAGAATAAAGCCATTGACTGAAGAAACTCCTCTGAGGGGAAAAACCCCTTAAACAACGTTTTATTCTGCTTATTATTTTAAGTTCTACTCCCCCTCAGCTGGCGCCAGGAGAAAACACATGGCTCTTAGGGACGTGGTTTAGGGGTGGACTTGGCAGTGTTGGGTTTATGAGTAGACTTGATGGTCTGAGGGGTCTTTTCCAAACTCCRCCATTCCCAATGAGTCCGTGGCCTCTCCCACGGGGGCTGTGGTTCTCCTGGGGCAGCAGAGTGTGTTGGGAGACCTTTGTGTGCAGTGACAGTGAAAAACCTGAGCCCTGAGGGACTCAGCATTCCTGGAGATGCCTGGGAACTTCACCCCTTTTTGGCTGGCAAAGTGTAGCTGGTGCAGCAAAGCTGAGTGTGAGGGAGAGCTCGTGCTATTCACTGCTGCTGCCTAAATTCATTTCTGATGGGGAAAACCACACAAATAAACAAGGCAAAGTAATTTTACCCTTAGAAATGTATTTATTTTTTTATGAGAGAAAAAAGGAGAATTTGAACGGGATGATACCTCTCACGGTATTGTGAGTGGTGTGAGGTTGTCTTCATGCTCGTTGTTGGGTGTTGCTGAGTGTTTTTAAGGAGCAAACTGCTGTTTTGGTGTGTTTTTATCATTTTCTCCAGAGCAGAGGCAGCTCAGAACTAAGCCTTGCTCCGCCAGGGAGGAATGATTTATTGGATGATCGCCCTGAGCTCCCAGCCTTTGCCTTCCCATCTTCAAAACCCTGCTCAAGAATGGAAACATTTCACGGGCTTCATCTTAATAGGGACTCCCCCACTCCAAAACAAGATCCTTATCCAAAGATTTTAATTAATTGCAAAAGTTAAAAATAAATCGTGCTGGAGTACCATTGATAATCCTCCTAGGCTGGCTTTCATTCATGTTAATGTGTAATACAGCCACAGTAAGATTTAATTTTAACCATAATTATAAAAGTTTGAAATTAAATCTTACCAGGGATGTGTTCTCCATTAATATGGACAAAAACTGATCAGGGAGGATTATTATGGGGGACACAAGAAAGATTTAATTTTTAACTTTTATAATTAATTCAAAAATGTGATAAAGGATTTTGTTTCAGGGGAGGGGGGGAGTGCTCTCCAGACCACTAAGACATCCCAGCAGTCTTTCAGAGCCATCTTAATTACAGCCACAAAGAATTATTTGTTAGAGAATGGTGGTCAGGAGCTCAAACTGCTTCTTTTATCCAGAAATAAATGTGCAGACACTTGGAAACTTTCACTGAATAAAGGACTGCAGTTGGTGAGGAAAGAAGACCAGGGGGAGATATAGATATAGATAGATATATATATATATATGCATATATATTTATATTTTTGTGTTTATACGTGCAAACACATGAACACATGGAGGTAGAAATGCATATCTATATAGAAATGGATGTAGATATGTAAATACACWTCGGTTTTATGAATAAATGTGCATGTTCTTACATAAAACTTGCATCAAAAATGGACTTGTTCTTTACTTTTCTAATAATTTACACAGATGCATCGCCACATGCACCTACACATACGGATAGGAATTTTTCCCATTAAAAAGGAGTTACTGCAGTAGGAGAAAAGGAAGATTAATGGAAACCATTTCTTCCAGTGGATGCACTTGCATGCGGCTGCACTGAAATTTGGTGTGTTTTTCACGCTGCAGAATGGGCAGAAATCAAGGGAATTTACAGAAAATTTTCTATTGGGGATCAGATTACGATAAAATTAAAGATGTATGAAAACAATTAAAAGGAGTGAAGTATTAATTCCACAGGTCCATGTGTAGGAATCAGTTTTGGCTGTCAATTACAGCTCTTCTCTGAAGTACCAAGCCTTGGCGGTTTCAGGTTCATTGGCRTTTGTGATCCCACACCAAACACACAATTTCCCAGTGCAGAAGGGTTGGATTCTTGAGTCCAGCTCGTGGTCACACTCTTTTCTTCTYGCTGCTCATTTTTTTTCTTGCCTCCAGTGTTGAAATTTTAACATTCAGTCTGAAAATTCAAGAAGATTCTTTCCACATGATACCAAAAATAGGATTTAATGATGAACCTTGGTGAGGATGCAAAGAGTTCAGAGCCAGGTTTAAATCCTTTTCCTGACAGTTTCTCACCTGCTGGGGTTCAGTTTTAATTGCTTTTTTTTTAAGAAGTGGTAGCTCTTTGTACGTCATTAAGTAAATTTTATTATAGTTTGAATAATAAAACTTTTATTTTATTATTACTGGTCTTATATTAATTTTGAGGGTTGGAGTCTTTTTGCATTGTCTCATAAACCTCACCGAGTTTATTTAATAACAAAATAGAAAAATCATAACAGAATTTCTAAACTTTTTTTTTAAAAATCACTAAAATTTTGGAAGCATGAAAAACAACATTCCAAAAGAGTAAAATAGGGAAAGTATAATGCATCTTTGCAAATATATATTGAGCTAGTCAGACTCTTTCCTCTCAACTTCATATTTTTAGAAGAGATATCTGTATTTTTGTCTCCCCTTTTATTATAAAAGTAAAATCTGAAGAATTCCATCTTCTGTTTCTTAATTCAATGTGATGTTTAATGTAGGGTTGTTTTTTTGGTTTGCTTTTTTTTTTTTTTCATGGATATTGTAGGGTTTTTTATGAGCATCTGCTTTCATTCTTTATTGTCCTTTCTCTGACTAATCAGGTTTGGACCGCACTGTAAAACACATTATTATGAAATTTTGTAGTTATAAAGGGCAGATTCTTCCTGCATTAGCACAATAACTACTCCTCTCTYGAATTTACTTCAGTAAATGGCCCCAAGTAAGTAAAGACTGCAAAAATTACAGTTACAGATCCTTTCTTTTTAGTATTATTTGTGACAAACAGCTGCTATCCTTTGTAAAAGCTTTGCAATAACAATGATGATAAAATCAAACTTGGGTAAAATTTTTTTTCCCCCCTCTTTTCTTTCTTACAAGGGAAATTTTTTGTTCTGTTAGAGGCTGTTRGAATGTTCAGAGAGTTTGGTATAAATGGGCAAAGCCATGGAGTGACTTCAGTGGTCCTTGCTCCAGCCCATAATTAGTGTTTGTATGAGGAATAATATTAATATTGGGAAATGCTGAAAAGTAAAGTTGTGTTCTTAGGATGAGGGTTTCCTCTTAGAACTGAACATCTCAGGAAAACTTGCTTTCATAACCACTCATCGCTATACTCACTGACATTTCTGTGCTGAACGAAGGAAAATTAGAGATATTTAATATATTCTGAGGACCCAAAAGATCTGAAATAAATAATAACAATTACTCTGGAAACAAGGCATTGGGCAGGGTATGTTATAAATGATGGAGGGTATTTTTAAAACAGTGGTAACTCCATTGTTATTGCATTTTAATTGACACATCGTTCGATCTTGTTGTGGCAGAACAAATCTAATAGGGTGCAACTCTTTCCTCTCTTCTTCAGAATTCCTGGATTTCCAAGATCCTTCCAAATAACAACTGAAACATTTCATTAAAATGGACCAAACCATGAATTTTGAAGTCTATGCATGCCATTGGAGATATTTTAGGTAATAATCGACTTTTTAAATTAGATTGTATGTGGTGTATACATTTGGCTGCCTAGCAAAAGGGAAATGGTGGTGATTTCAAAAAGCCCCCAACCTTGTCAGAAAACACCAAACTGCTTCTAAATCTTAACTCTTAAAATAAAATAAATGAGTAAAAGATATTTTATTACAGGGTCTCCCCTTCAGTCTCCTTGGCTTTGAGCCAAAGCACACTATGAAGTAATAGTTGGAAATGACCCCCACTCCTTCCACTCTGTTGTTTCTTTGCCTTGCCTTAAAATTAATCATGTTTTTAAAAAAACAACTCTGCAGACATTTCATGGTAAGCCCCAATTTTGACTCACAACGTGGCCCTTTGCCAGTGCCCGATGCGACACCGGAGCGATGTCGCTGTGCTCGTGCAGCACACGCTGGACCCGGGACGCACTGCAGGGGTGATGGATGCAACACTGACGTGGAACCTGAATATACAATTGGCAGGGACAAAAGGAACCGTGATTTAATATCCTCCATGCCACCCTCCCCACTCCAGTTSCTCGGGGTCACGTCTGACAAGTGCGTTCTCATTATTTCCAATGGGATATCCTGATGTTCAGCGAGTATTTATGGAAACCTACAAGACCCTCTCCGTGGAGATGTTTTGTGCTTTATCCAACAGGTGAGGGGTTTCTAATATGACATTTTTCTTACAAAAGAARGCCTTTAAAACAGATTTTCCCTGCTTGTATCTAGAAGATAGGACAATGCTCAGTTGAACATTAGGTCATTTTAATGATAATGTTAGGTGCTAGATAAGCTTAAAATATATCACAGCCTGCAAAAGCCCTCAACTAATCAGTGCAYGAGTTGAGTTGTTTTCAATTTGTTTGTCTGTGGTTCTAAGAACTACACATTGTGTTTTTAAACTCACAGGGGACCCTCTGGGTATGAACTGTCCTTTACATTTTCACTTATCCAGCCCAACATTCCCTTTCCCATCRTGTCTCCTTGGCTTTAAGTTCTTCCAGTAGTCAGCAGAAATGTTCTCTGTCAAACACAGCCAGAAGTTATCATACCCCTGAGGAAAGCTGAACATTCGTGTTCCCACAAAGTCCTTCCCCCTTTCCCAGTGGTGCTGAAGTGAAGATTTCTTCCCAGCTGTTACTCCCKCTTTCCCTGTTCCTCAGCACCAGGTTTGAGATTTCTGCTTTTTGACCCAATTCATCTTCTTTCCTTGCCAGGAAAAACAAGCAGGGTACCTGGAATATTCAGTTTTCTTGTCTGCATGTTGAAGCCTTCTGTCCATCTTGCACTGTTTTGTCAAAGGGAAGGAAAATATTTATTTTTTAAATAATAAAAACTTGATTTCTGCAAAACTGAAGTTCCTTAAGGGACTCAAAGGATTGTAAAACATTTTTTAACTTGGCCATGTCACGACTTTGTCACATGAGTTCTGCATTTCTGTACAYGTATACTTTTCTATACTTATCTTTGTGCCTATTTTTCCCCGAGACAAGTAAATCTGCTTTTCTAAGAGATTAATTTTGGTAAAATATGCTCCTATTTTGCATTAACCATATGAAAAAGAACAATGACTTCTACCRCCACAATGATGTTGCTTATTCCTTGTCTAGAAAATCAGTTTTCCCAGCACAGTTTGCTTCCAAGTTTGCTTTATATAAAGAAGTAGATTTTTTGGGATACCTTCAAAGGTTTTTTTCTATTTTTCCCACCTCTCCTCAATACTAGGGTGATTTTTTTAGGACACCCAGYGAAACTCAGTGATGTATCTGGTAGCAATCTAAATTGTGATTAGCCAATGGAATTCTGCATTTCCATTAAGGCTGAAGCCCAGTGTCCCTGAGATTTATACCCCTGAATCTCCCAATTGATTTATAACCTGSTAATCCTTTTATCCCCATTTATATGCAGCATAACTTGACGTAAGTGCTTGAACGTCTCCATTAATCGAATTCAAGAGTGTTGGACTGAGAAACTGGAGTAAAAACTTTTAGGCCCTACTGTAAATACACTTTTTGTCAGGGGAAGGCAGGAGGCAATAAGTCCTTGAGTTGAGCTTTATGTAAAATGAAGGAGAAAAAAAACCCTAACACCTTTTGATGCTGTATTTGGAGTAATTCTTGTGGTAAAAATGTATTAAAATATYGTGGGTTTTTTTGCATTCTGAGCACAACCCCACTTCTCAGTGGATTGCAACACTGTAGGGAGAGACCCACATGGGTTACCTGGTTCCTGGTGCACAGGTGACAATCTAGGTCCCAACCACAACACAGGGGTTTTGTAGGGCTGCTCATACCATTGGAATAATCAGGAATGATGTGTCTGGATGTTGAAAAACATCACTGGAAACCAATCAACTCTCTACTCGCTTTAGGTGTTGGAACGTGTCTGCCGCTGTTAAAAGCTAAGAAGTTTTCTTTTCCTTCAAACCAAGCAATATTAACATTTCCCTTGTTGTAGAGCGCACAGGCGTGAAGTCCCAACTCTGCTAATTTTAATTATGGGATTGGAAATTTAGTAGTTACAGCAGCTTTGCATTATTAGCRCTCCTTTAGCGCGGATGTAGGAACGAGACGGAAACCTCCCTTACAAGCAAATCCGTGGAGTTTCTCTGAAATAATGGCTCCAGCCCCAGCCCCTTCCACAACCTTTTCTGGCCACGTCTGCAGAGGATGGGGGAGCCCCCTGTTACACTTAAATCAAATCTGTGGCACAGCAAACCAAGGAGCTATTAAAATATATTTATTATTCATTATTAGTAAATTGCCTGCGTGTTGTTTAGTGGAGAGTGGCAAACTTACAGTTTTGTTGACTCATTGAGAGTCTACGGTGTGGTGTCCTGCAAACCCCAAATCTGTATTTATAGCATTAATTTTAAAGCTCCGTTTAAGCAATTACATCTGTGTATTACATGAAAAAGATGCAGAATAAAGGTAAATGTTGCAGAGGGCTGGAAATCTGCTGGTTGGAAACACCACTGTGTATCTTGAGACTGAATGTGCTGTTGGGACAGAACCTGATTTAACCCAGAAATTTACAGGTGAGACTGTGGAAGATAATGTGTGCCACTACTGAGGATGTGTTAATAAATTATAATTCCGCATGCTGCATGCATCCCAATTGCCTCTTTAGTAAATACTTAAYACATTAAAGCCTGCCAGAAAATCAGATGAAATGAAACCAATTTAATTCCTTAATTTGTATTATGTTATGCAATACTACATCATGTTGCGGCCATAGAAACAAGGAATTGGTATTTTCTGAAGTCGATCTCCTGTTTCTCAGCACTTTGTTGATGTCTTTAGGGACAGAATGATAAGAAAACTTTCCATCTTTTGGGTGTAATCTTGTCTTATGCTGTGGGAGGAAAGGAGGTGTAAATAGAAAAGGAGGGACATCATTCCTGCCCTCCTTTCTTATCATGAAGTAACTTTACTGCCAGAATAATCCCAAGAACTGGAATTAAATTCCAAGAACTAACAGTAAATTGTTATAGTTAATGTGAAAATTCAAGGTTTTCCCATCACAAACCTGCTTAAAATTTGCTGTGAGCACCTTGGATGACTGAGTTGTTTAAAATGAAATGTGGACTTGAGTACACACAGTTATTCAGGAAATAGTCAGAAATAAAACCAACTGACCACAACCCATGAGGGGGGAAACGCTCCTCTGCCCACTGCATGTGTGGGCTGAGCAGAAAGGCGAGGAGAAATGTGGGAAGTGGGATGGTCATCAGCAACAGCACCATCAAAAAAAAGCTAATTAGCCTGAAAAACGACCACGTGAAGGTTTGGGTGAACATTTTTGAAAAGACAGTTCCATGAAATTAAGGAACAGGTTGAAGAATGAGCTATTTGTGAACATTTTAAAAAATCCTTAGTGATTTTCTGAATTTTGAAGCAAAGTAAGTACAGTTTGTAAAAGCCTTCAAAGAATTCACTTCAAAAGCAAAAAAAGATATTTTAGTACAAGAGCTTTATATTTCCTCTGTAGTGGAGAGGACTGGGACCTGCTGTGGGTTTCAGCAAACAAAGTGAGAAAGGAAAATGAACTTGAGGCCTGGTAACGACCTGGAATGACCCTTTGGTGGTTGGGTTCGGCTCTTGGAGGGAAATGCCAAAAACCATTTGTTGGGTATCTGATACAACCTTGTAATAACTCAATGGACTTTTTTTCTGAGTGAAGCCAAGAGAATTTTTCTAGTCCTGCCTAAAGGGAAAAGAATCGGCATTGCAATACCCCGGACAAAACAAGAAATTGAAAAGGATTTAAATATTACCTTAATTTTCCGAGAGCACTTTTAATATGCTTTGTTGATCCTAAACCCATCCGAGTGACTACTTTCATAATTTCATAATTCATAATTTGGTTTTCTAGTCGCTAAAAGAAGCCAAAGTCAAAAGAAGAATTGTCTTCTGTGTTTTGGCTGTGCGCTGTATAAAATAATTGAGTGTCTGCTGAAAAACTGTCTTGTCATATTTTGTAATAAAATAATATTTTTTGTGCATAACTTGACCTGTCCTAGTGAGTTATGCTGCTCATTGTTTCATGGTAACAATTTCCAATGGGATTTTAATAATACTCTTGCTTTACCATCTTGTACGACGTGAGCTGTTRCGTTCAATTTGTGAGGAAAATATTCAGGTATAAAACTGGATAATCTGTATCCCTTTAGAATCAAAAGTCACTTTGCCAAAATATTTTAACACATGAAATTGCTTCTTAAGAGATGTTTGCTATGATAAAACGACAGAAAACTACATTTCCATTATAATTATAACTGACTAGTGGTGCTAAGTTTTTATAATTTAAAGGTATTCTCAAATCTGACAGCTCTTCCATGTTGAATTATGCATTTCTGGCTCTTAAATAGTTCTGCTGGCATGAGACAGCTGAGATGAAGTTGTCTTTCTAAAATAATTGCTCCATGGAGCATCCATTATACCTTCAGAAAAAATGTATTACTTGACTTCTACAAATTATAGACTAGCCTGTAATGGGTATTTTTGACAGCTATTAGCTTTTTAAAAAAAAACCTGAACAGTAAAATGAGTATTGATATCACTCTGCCGTGTCTTGCATGTTAATACCAACCTTTTCTGTGCTCCTTTTCTAAAGCATGATGTAATCATTAATTACAATAATATTGATGTAATTGCACTCATCCTGAGCTCCCTCCTGTAATAGCGACGTGTGATTTTTTTTTTTTTTTACAGTTGTACTCAATCCATATTTCCTGTTCTTGGAAAAAGAAAAAAAAAAATACTTAAGCAGAAAATCCTGTGCTGTGTTTTGACATCATCACGGCTCAGGATGAAAATATCTGGGAGCTGAGTGGAGAATTGGACCTTTCACGTGTGTTATTGCGGTGTGGCTCTTGGGACTAATCCCAGAGACCCCACCTTCTAAAGGCATGCAAGAAGAGGCATGACAAGATGTTCTGGTGTCTGAACCTCCTTTTTTTGGATGTTCAAACACCTCCAACATCTATTTCTGCCTGCAGYATCCACCTGAGCTCGTGTGTTTACCCCTTCATGGTGGATTTGCAATTTCAGATCCAGCTGCAGTGACTCATCAGTTTGCACCAAGTAGATGCTGCCAGTTCCCAAAATGTTAAAAAAGGAGTTCCTGGGGCAGGGGGAACAGAAAAACCCACTGAACCGACCCAACAACATGAATTTTCTATATTAAGTATATATTGTTCATATTTTATCTTGTATCGAGGAAGTGATGTAGCTAAACTATAATGACAGAATTATGTGAAAAATAGATGAACAGACTGTCGTAATTCCAGCTGAATATATTCATTTACAGTGGTGTTMACCACCAAAATAAGGGATTGTCCAAGATTTTCATCACTCTGGGCGTTGCACACCAGACCCATGGGGTGGAACAGCCAGGCTGGGGCTGATCCAAATTTCTGTTTCTTTGTATATTTGGTGCTTGAGTGAGAAGTGTGTGTCTGGGAAGCTCCAGCGTCTGTTGGTGTGGGGAACAAGGAGGGAGCAGAAGGTACGGCTGGGAGGATTATTCCTGCCCTAGGATGATTCTGACAGAGGCTGGGTGCTGCTACCAAATGCTGGGCTCTGCTGAGCCCTTCCCTGTGCTCCTGCAGCTTCCTGGACAAGGCTTTCCTGGGTAAGAGAAACTTGGAGAAAAGGGTGAAATCAGATTAATCAAGCTGCTGTGTGAATCAAAGAGAAATTCACTACCGGGTTCGATTTTTCCTGTGTGCTGAGAATATTTAACTTCCTTAAAAATCACAGTTGTGTTGGTAAGGATAACAAGAGAGGTGAGCATGTGTAACTTTAGCTCCAGTGGAGCACTGGGACAGCTGAACAGGAATGAAAGATAGACTCGTGGTTGGACCTGCAGGTCCTTCCAGTGTCCTTTGGTTTCTTGTCACCATTTCAAGTGTCCAGGTCAGCTCTTGAAGAGCAGTAACAAAAAAAGGACGAGATTTTCTTTTCCAAGTCAATATTTCCCTTCTCCCCAAATCATGGCCACTCCACACATTTTGAAATAAAGTGAATTCCCTAATCAGAAACACTGACAACTGTGAAAGTGCCCAGTGGTGATGGAGCAAACTCCAGGAATTCCATTACAATCTCACCAAATTGATGGAACGGTGCCGCAATCAGTGTAACACAAACTATATTTAGAAGCACTACAATTATTACACAATACATCATGCAGACCCTCTAGAGATGGTATTACCAGAGATTATGGGCTACTTTGGAAAGCCATTAAGGACCTATTAGTTGCCCAACTGGTCCATCCATAACTTTCAGTAATGTCCTCTCTGGAGCATTCTTTTCTTATCATATGATATCTGTAGTAGGGGAACTTAAGCTTTCAACTCAGGACTRCTGAAAGAAAAAGTAGCTTTGACATCTTGGCTATTTTATAATTAATATCTTTATTATACTTTTGACCTGAGTTTTACAATTATTGGAGGAATAAATCAATATATCTGCTGAGATTTATATCTTAGGTTGTTTGTTCTGCTTTTTCCTCCTCGCTCTCCMTTAGGTAATTTCTGAAGTAAAAACCAACATATGTATTCCCATGTTAATGGAAATCTGCTGGGCTAAATATAAAATAGATAACAAGTTCAGAATTTGGCACAGGTTTGTGAACTGGAACAAAAAATTGGCATAGAATCATAAAACCCCTCTGTTGGTGAGTTTTCTTCCAGCAGGAATGGTTGAAAGGTTATCACCTCTTTGAACACATAATGCAGAAAACTTGATTACAAATTTGGGAAAAGAAATGTTATTGTTTTAGAGCCATGAGCGAGTATCCTGTTACGTGAGGGGCTGCAGAAGAACAGTTGAATAAATGGTGACTGCTGCAGCTTTTAAAACAATCCGGACTTTTAAAAATTTAAGCTCATTGGAAATTAGATAAAACTGTCAGAATTTGCACCTATAAAGCRATACTCTTCATCATGTTTGGTATTTGTGAAGGGATTTTAGGCAACCTGATCTTTTGATAGATCAGAAGTCTCTTGATTCTTGTTCCGTTCTCTTATCTAAGCATGAGAAATTTTGGATTCAGTTGTGAGAGTTTCTGAAGTGGTTCAGGTGACATCTTAAATGCTGTGACGTGGATCTGATTTCACTTCTAGTCATTCACCYAGTACCTGATTCCATTTTGAATATGTGGAGCAAATGTTGTTTTCTAGTCCTTGTAAAGCAAATTTGTGTAGCATGACGTTCACTAAGTAGTCCTGTGAAGAAATTCTTTTTACTGCAGAGCAAGAAAAAGCCGTTCTTCTCAAAAGTTTATAGAACAATTGAAACAAGAACCCGAAAAATGAGTTATTGGAAAGCTTGCACTGTTGCTAATACATATAGAAATGATGATATTATCATCTATATCCTGGTGCAATGGATGCAGAACGTTGGCACAGTACGTGGAATTGAGGAATAGCTGAGGATATAAGTGCATTCATAAATAAGTTTTTATACTTTGCTGATTTAAAATAATAGAGAATCATTAAAGTTATTATAGTTTTGAAGATTACATCTAATTTTGCACCTACTTTGCAAAAGAATAAATGGCTGCATACAGTGAAAATCAGTGAAAGTCCAGGACCATGAGTTTTCCAAGCACAAAATAATAATTTTAGGAGTGGTATTAAATGCCATTAATGAGGAAAATATATGGATTTTAAAGTTTGCTTTGTTCTTTACCGTAGGTGTAAAATCAGGATTGTTCTAGACCAAGTGGGCTGTCAAATCCTTTAATCCTGGGATAGCAGAGTGTACTTTGTGTGTGAGTCTGAGCTTTTCCCTGGCCTGCACAGCAGCTCCGAGGTAGTRTGTGGCATGCAGCCTGTCACCATTTTATTACCCCAAAAAAGAAGAAAATCAAGAAACGTCTGATTAAGTCAGGGAAAAGTTACTGCATTATTAAAGTGGGTGAATCTTTTTTTTTTTCTTTCCTACGGTTTGTCAAATTTATAAAATATTATATTTCTCCTCAGCTCGAGTTACACACTGTGTAGCTCAGAGATAATCCCTATGGTCTTGGCATATGTTACTTAATTGTCTCAGAAGGAAATACCATAAATACCATGCTGTCATCTCCCATGGGCATTTGCTCATCTGTCACAGTGGGAGCTCCAGACTGGGTGAGGTGCTCTAAGACATTTCTTAAACTATGTAAATCACAGCCATTTCTCCTTCCTACTTCCCAAATGGTCAATTATGTATAAACATGTGTTAATAAAAATTTGCTTCTTTTGCCTCCGAGGTACACACCCAGAAAGCTGAGTATGATAAACCAGAAAATGCCATTATTATGTGATTCAACCTATGACATAAATTACTGCTTTAAAATGCCAGCATAGATAGGGAAGTCTGGGCCCAAAGTAGGAGCAAAACAAAACCATCAATATAAGTCATTAAAGAAACAGGAGAAGGTTTCTCTCTCTCTCTTTTAAGGAAAGTGGTTTGTATCTACCTATGGAGAGAAAAGCAATTAGAAGATGATGCTGAAAGTGTGCTAAAGGCTATTTAACACATTTGCTGCTTAATGACCTCTGCACAGGTTCTGCTGCCATACAAGAGACAAAACAGCCCAAGTCCAAGGGATGCAGTGGAAATTGACACAAACAGATAACAGAAAGACAGGTGAAAAGGTGCCCTGTGCGTTGCTGTGTCAGTGAATAACCAGGGAACCCCACGAGGTGGAAGGAAAACACCTTATATTGCAATAATCCATATTTTTGGTGTGGTTTTAGCCTTCACACAGCCCCATGTCCAGCATCTCTTATTTACCAGACACTTATCTCCCTCTCTAAATCACTCCTGGGCTGTGCTTGCACAGGTCATCATGGGCACTTTGAGACAGAATCTCTGCTTGAATTTGCACTCATCCATATTTAGTATATAGCCAGTCAATAAGGTATTAAAACTGATACCACGTTATTGATTAATGTTCCTTAAATATCTTAATGGTGAAACCTTTCTGATGTGCTGAGAAATTGGATTGGCCACATGTGTTGCTGCTCTAGCAGTGAGGAGTCTGGAAAAAAATGTTGGGTCAATTTATGGACAATTTCATGTTATTACTTTTTTTCCCTGAGATAAACCAGACTTGAGAAACAGGTGTGTGTAAGCCAAATATCTTCAGAGCAGCTCATCAGGACACAATTTCAGAGGCAAGGTGAGGAAGATATCACACAGAAATAGCGCAAAACTTGGTCTGAAAATCACTTAGAAGAACTGAGGTTGAGTCATTTGTAGGAAAAACGGGGCGGTGAAATTTCGCTGAGCGAAGAGAGACTTTCTGTAGTTTTAGTTAAAAATAGGTTTGAGCTCTAACATGATGGTTTAAAAGTGGTGGCCAGAGCATCACAGCAGGGAGAGATGGAGTAAGGATGTGTCACTACCTTGGAATTGACTCTTTTTTCCAAACCTCCAGTGCAAATCTGATAGCCTGAACATGTAGGAAATCCTCTTTCTTCCCATTCCCAAACGACAGCAGCTCCACTCCGAATTCAGGCTTCTCTGCTGGGGGTTGCTCTCTTTTACCTGAGCCCTTTAGAAAACTTCCATGATTCAAATGAGTTTTTTCACCAGAGTGCTTTCATTTGGAAGGTTGGGGAGGGGGGGGATTGGAAGCGAAGTAATTTAATTTTTTATTTCCCATTCATGTTTCACAACTTAACAAGCATCAATGTGTTATTCTTTATTTTGTGGTAAGAGCTCTGTGAGAAAAAGTAAAAAGGATAACTAGCTGGATTTGTTGGGGTTTTTTTTTATGTTATGGTTTTTTGGTCATACAGGGTCAAATTGCATGAATTACGACGAATTTTTAGGTTTCTCCTTAAAAAAAAGCTCATTGTAATATGAGGCGTTTAACTTTATTACCATTCATCAAAACTGGCTTTTGGCAGCATTTTATCACCACCAAACTCACTGGCATATAAAAAACCCAATACATGTGCAGTTGTGTGAAGCAGGGAGGGAAATGGGATGGGAAGGTCTCTTACATCACTTGAGCAAGTTTTTTTGTTTTATTTTCCAACCAAATAAAATCGTAGCGGCGCCATTCAGGTTTCTGTAGCTGAAGGCCATCGTAAACCCCTGTTTTCATGGGGTTGCAGATCGTTACTGAGCCATTAAAAAACTAAACTACCTTTAAAACTGGTGTTTTGTGGAGGGCTCAGCTTGGGAAGGGGAATGTGCCGGCACATTCTTAAATTAGGAAAGATATTTGTCGGTTAAGAAGGTCAAGCAGCTAATATTTACTTACACTGCTCAATTTTAAGGTCATTGCCTCTTAGTGTTCAAGCCTCCTTATACGAGGAGTTTTTTAAAGTGTCCATTTGTCTTTTTTGTTCCCCAAATCTAGTTTTGTGGGAAGACATTAACTTAATAGTAAGATTTATTATGTCCTGATTGCACGCAGACATGAGCTGATGCACAATTTTATATACTTGGAAAGCTCCTTCCATCCCTGCTGCTTGTGTGGGGCTGGAAAAGGAAGTGCCCAGCACCTTTCACTCCATGATGCACCACTAATATCAGCCTTTGCAACTGCTCTTATAATTAAGATAATAATGAATGGCCATAATTTTATTGCAAATCCATGATTTGGTTTGCTCAAGTGACTGCAGAGAGAGGACCCTTCAGTTCTTTAATGCTGTTTTCCAAACATTTCTCAACGTGGAACTTTTTTCTCCATCATTTTATAGGATCCCATAAAATCTCCTTCTATAACCCACATAATTATGAGCCCTTCCAATGCAGTTGGTGTTGTAGTGCAAGCAACATCTTTTCTTGTGGAGTAGGTGAGGTGTTATATTTACTGTGAGAGGAGCAAACATCTCGAGAATTTTATTGTGTCGCAGTGATGGGAAATTATTAAACAGGATTGTTTGAACACAACATTTTCCACATGTGTTCCATGCAGAAAAGCCATTGTAAATTTAATTTTCCGTTTCAGTCATCTGCCCTATCTTGTCCAATAAGAAACTTTTATTCTGCCTTTCAGTGGCATTATTCATGCCCTTGCACTTTGCAGAATTAAATCACCTGAACGATTCCACATCAAAATGAACAAAAATAAGGGTGGTGGCATGAAGAAGGCCCTCTGACTTGGTATCTAATTATGGGATGGTCATTCCTTAATCGTGGATGCAAACTGCATCAGCTGCTCTGTGACCTTCAAAGTCTGATTACTCTCAGGTAATATTGTGCACCTGGGTTTTAAAATGAACGTATAAACTGTGTGTCTTAGTGATTGGAGAGGAAAAGTGTCACTCTCCTACTGTTGCTAATTTAAGTCCAGCTTAAATGTCTGATGAACCACATGTAAACATGAATTTTAGACATTCTTTATTATACTGTGTTGCTAWAAGAAAAAAAAGATTAGAATAAAAGTGGAGGATAGGTGGGAAGAGAAAAAGCAGGGGGTATTTAAAGTGAACAGCCTCTGCTGAGGTGAGACTGGTGCATGTCTGAAAAGGTGAGAGGGTGAAACAAGCAGGAGGACACAGGAGAGGAAGGAAGGATGTGCTGGAAGCTCAGTCTTGCTTTGTTATAAACTGTGGGATAAGTGGAATTGTGTGAGAAGAGCCTACAAAACTCTTACTGCTGGACATTTTGTTGTGGGGCCAAAACAGCACAAGGTCCCTCCCTTCAAAGGCTCCTTGGAAAACTTTAAAACCCCCCTCAGCTCRGTGTAAATAAATGGCAAAGCCCAGAAATGGGGCGATTTCAATTTTATGCTTTTTAAAACTCGACCTCAGTGCTTATTTCAGAGCCTGATTCCTGCAGCTGAAGCGYGGGGTGTAGCAGGGTGGGGTTTGGGGCTGTGGGACTTTGCCATGGGAAGTTAAAGTTGGTTGGRAGGGAGCAGGAGAGCTGGGAAGTGGGAATGGAGCACACGTGGAAGGAGCCTTCCAGCTGTAAAACGCACAAAAGCTCCATTTCTCCCCGTTTCTCTCCACGTTTCTGCTGCTGAGGGTGAATTTGCAATTGTCACGCGTAACCGGCAGGATGAGGCAGGATTGTGTTGAATGTTAAAAGAAAAATATTTATTTTCAAGTAGTTTTCCTTCACATTTCTTGCCTTACAGATATGGTGGGTCTGTTTGCAGCTGTAAAGAGGCAGAATTTAGCACTCAGTGGAGCTGCCAACATTAGCAAGGTACTCGGGATGCTCAAGGGGCAGGGGAGAGATGAAATGCCCTTTGTGGAGCTCTACCTGACTGGTAAATATTGTTTATTGTGTGGCTTTGTCCAGCAGCTGCTTATTGCTCCTGAATAACCTCACAAGTGCACAATTTTGAGAGAGAAATCAGCTTGCCCAGCTCAGAAAGCTGCATGTATATCTTATACATACACACACACACACATATACACATAGATATTTTAATTTTTTTCCCTGCTAAAGCCCCTATAGAAGTACATTAATACACTTGAAGAATACTAAAAATGCACCACATTTTCAGAGGAGCTCTCTCATTATTCCAGGATGAGTTAGCCTATCCGAATTAGATATACATTAGCAAAGGGATTTGGGTAGACATGTCTATATGGATTAAACAGAGCTGCACTTTGCTTTCCTGAGGGGTTTTTTTTTCCCCCCTTTTTTTTCTTTCCCCCTTCTTCTTCCCTCCTCTCCTCAATCATAATGAGAGGTGATTGCATTTATTTGGGCAAAATCCAAGCTGAACCCAGCAGAGGATATTTTCAGAGTTATCCTTTTTAGATATTTGCCATATCAACCAAGATCTGTTTTTAGGCCCAGTTATTTAAGGCTGCCTTAAAGACTAATGAAATAGAGTGTGATGGATGTTACCCCGTTCCAGGGACTTTAAAGTAAGTTACTTTCAGAAATAGAGAAAAAAACCCAACCCTATAATCTTCAAGCCCCGCTTTGGTCCTACTTTGCCAGATCATACGTTTATTTTCAGTAGGAAGATGCTCTGTGTAATGGATATGTTAATCTTCAAAAAAAAAAAAAAGGAGTTGGTTCTGAATTTTCCTAACTAAGGAGAGATTTGTAATCGAAGAGGCAGACTGGAAAGGCACTTTAAAAACACTGCTTTTTTTTTTTTTACCTCTTGGAAAGGTAAGATTTTCCAAGTGCCCAAGTGAATTAGGAGCAGAAGTGGGAACCCTCCCCCACTTTGTGCCTTTTGAGACGTGACATACGGTATTATTCCCATTTTGTCACCGTCTTCTTTGCAAAGCCAGATATATTCAGGCTTTGAAACCTGGAATCTTGCTTGGTGTACACTGGAGAACGTAATTTTTAAAAAAGAATTATTAGTTTTACAACGTGGTATATTTAAGAACATAGCCTGAGATCAATTTCTCAATTTTTAGATCATTTCTGTGTTATAGTTTTAGGATGACCCACATATATTTGAGGGATTTGTTTATAGATAACACTATGCAGTTATTTTAGCAAAATTCCCTGAAAGTAAATAAGTTATTAGAAGTGACACTCCTCAAAAAAAAAGATTCTGTGATCTTAAATCTTTAAATTATGATATAATATACTTTAATTTTTTTGGCTTACACACTTAGATATACAAATCCAGTATTTCTTTGCAAGATTATTCRTCCTTCTTTCTTTAAGCTGTGCTTTCATTTTTATGTTCCTATTTCCTTATTATAGAAAAGCAGTTTGGTTTTTTTTTTTGAATTTAAAAATACGGCACATATTTAAAATTGAGTGAGTGCAGTGGTTTCAAGGATCTTTTTTAGTATTTCGTTTGTATTTCAGTGGCTTGACAATTGCTCTGTCTCTTCTGTTCAAGTGCAAGCGTTACCCATCAGGCAGAAACATCTTCATGTAATGCACCAAAAATATAACGGAATGATTGCTAACTTTGCAGAGCATAAAGTAAATAAGGATGACACTGGAAAGGCCTAATTTACACCTGAAGAGGGCCTAAAAATGAGGAAAAAAAAAATTATGTCAGTTCTGGGTCTTCAGTTCAACTGCATATTCATAAAGAGGAAACGCTGCTCAAACGAGGTTTAAGGATGTGACTTGAAAGGTCATGAAATTCAGATTTACATCTAAAATTCATCGTGTTGTTCCTCTCTGTAGCAGAGATCTTGTAACAAGGAGTGATGTTACTCACAGGGCTGCGTATCCGGTCGCTCTGGAGAATAAACCCAAGTGGAATTCCTTTGGAGAACCATTTTATCAAATTGTTACAACTCCTCAGCCTGCCACCAAATTCAGGCTGCATTTACGCGAGCTTCTTAAATGGCAATTTTTTATCAGCAATTTGTGCAATATAAATTCCTCTAGTTTAAAACACCATTTCCGTATTTTCCTCCTCAGTTAAAAGACCTAAAATTAAATGTTGTTTCTTCCTCACAGCCCCAAAACTTCATGAACTACACTGGAGGAACAAAACGATATTTTAGCAGGAAAACCGCGGAGCGCATTAAAAATTGCTCTTTAGGATGAATTTGAGTCATGTCTTAAATTTTGAGTGGCTTTTTACACAAGGCACAGCATTGTGCAGGTGAGGAGAAATGGAGAAGGGTCTCATTCCGTGCTGGGGAGCTACGAGGATTTTCCCAGCTTCAGGAGAGTTGGTGCAACATCAGGAGGGACGGGAATATCAGCATTCAGGGACTCTCTTGTCTTTTTCTCAGGAAGGCAGGGTGCTGAGGAGGAGCTGCTTTCTCCACGTCCTCCATATGTCYGTCTGTGAGTTTGGTGAAAATTTGATTCCGAGTATGAAAACTTTCCAGGTTTATTCCCATGTAAAGTTTTGATTTCGACGGCTTGGCATTTTCAGCCGCTTTGCTGGAAAAATCTTTATGCACTTAACGCAAAAAGAATGAAAACAGTGATGCAGAGACTGATTCATTTAATACCTTTTTTTTTTCTCTTTTTTTTTYCACATGCAAGGAGCCTTATTTGATGAAATTCAGCCCACAGTGTTCAAGAAACTGTCTGCATTTTTTAACTATTTTTGTCTGTCGCTGGAAGAGTCGTGGTGGGTGATGCAAGTGCAAAGTCAGTTCAGATTCTGCCATGGAAAAGGAGAGAAAAGAGGCAGAAATATAAATAAAATCTCAATTGCAGAAATGAAATATTTAGTTGCAAAAGAGGAATTATCTATCTGGACAATACTCTAGAAAAATTAACTAGTTTTAGACTTCCTGTTTCTGCAGTATCTGGGCAATTCAAATTTATTTTCTTCTTCAGATTTTCTGTGCTGAGTCTTGAGCAAAAATTTCCATGAATTTGAGATAGAATTGTAGAATCATTAAGTTTGGAAAAGACCCTTTGTCGAGTCCAACCATTAACCTAAACATGCACCTCTGTTTCCAAACAAAAATCTTCTGGTAGAGAAAGCAACTAAGCCCACCAATCAAATATTCAAAATTCTAATMATGACGTCAGTCCTCATAGTTATAATTAATCTTTCCTCATTAAATACTTTTATTGACACTTTCTCAAGCAGCTCCACACCCCTATGTGCCATCAAATACTCTTATGTCTACCTTAATGTCTTTTATGTCTTAAAAAAACCTAAAAAAGAATTCAAATGAGACATTTAAGGATAAACTTCGGGACACTGCAATAGGGGGTGTTGTCTTTGCTATGCTACAACTTCTTTATTCTGAATTCCAACTCTTTCTCTTCTGAACACATTTACCTCTTGTCAGTCTAAACTAAATATTCCTTTACTAGCAGCCTCAAGAGGCAGTTTTTGGTCCGCAGTGCATTGATTTCAGCCTTCTGGCTGTAACCAATTTATTTCTGGTTCCATGTTGTTCTTGTATTCAAATATTGGGTGTAGATTGCCTTAGTTAGCAGCCTTTGTCAAGAAATACTCCATAAAGTAATGTTAATCATTATTCTGCCTTCGTTTCGCCACACATTTAATTTACAATAGATTACTGCAATGACTTCATTGCAGGTATTTAGAGTAGATTAGTAAATTCATTTGTGCTGATTGAGGCCGCATTGATTTGTGATGATTGGTTCCATGGAATATACGTCTGACCTGAAAAAGTAGAACTGTGCCAGGGCTGTCTTCCTGTTATAATTGTATGGGCTTCTTCATTGGGTTATGTGGACATTATTGCAATTGAGCTAAAATAGGTCTGTTTTTCACTGTGCACAGTTTAGTCATGCATCAATACCTTTTTAATTAAAAGCGTATGACAGGTACAATGGTAGAGTACTTCAAATAATTTTCTAAAGTAGGCCGTTCCCTCAAAGACAAGTAATCAGAACCTGTCTCTGTTCATCAGGGGATGTATGATTTTTTATTAAGATATATGATGAAGCATCCAAAAACTTTATGCTAAATTGTCAGATTTTGGTTGTAAGCGTTGTACTGTGAATATTTCAAGTTTAGAACAGCAAAGTGAGGCATTCTTCTTGACAGGAGGAGAGGAAGAGCTCCCTGGACAACTTGGGTAGCTCATTTTGTAGTAACAGCCAACATTTGGATCACCTGGCTGGCTGCACGTCAGGGATGGAACCACAGCAGATGGATCCAGTGATGGCATCAGGAGATCTGCTCCCAAGGTCACCGGGACAGCACTGGGAAAGGGATTGCTATTTCTCCTCAATTTCCTTGCCTAACACCATCTAAGGAGCTGGAAGAGAATAGTGTGTCATGTCAAAACTTGAGGAATCATGAGAAGTTGACTCATGAGACCCACAAAGGGTGGGGCTGCCCCATCCCTGGAATGTCCAAGGCCAGGTTGGATGGGACTTGGAGCACCCTGGGATAGTGGAAGGTGACCCTGCCCATGGCAGGGGTGGAACTGGGTGATATTTAAGGTTCCTTTCCAACCCAAACCACTCTGGGATTCTGTAACCCTTGTGGGGCAGATCGTGATCCACCTCAGTAACTCAAACAGCTGTTGGAGGATTTTCCCACTGGAATGACTTTAGGATGGTTTGATAAGGACATAAAGGAGTTATGATGATAAAATCTTTACCAGCCATTTGTTTCGCTCTGCCCTAAACACCAGAGCTGATGCTGGGACCTGGAAAGGCTGAGAGACTTCATATAACAGGGAGTTGACAGAAGCTGGATGAGGTTCCAGAGTGTCCTGAGCTTGTCAGCGTGGCTGTAACACAGGAACAGGTTAAAAAAATTCTGATTCTGTGCCTGTGCATTCCCCTTGTCTCTCGGTTGTCATCACAGTGATGGTAGAAAGCTGGTATAAAACAAAATGAAAGGCAAATATTGATTTTGAGGGTAGAGGACATAAAGAATTATACACATATCTCTATATGCGTAGAGAAATAAGATATGGGCACCCAGAATTAAAAAAAAAAAAAAGGTAATTAAAGATGAGATATTTTCCCTTATTTTATTGATTGAATTTAAAAATCATCAAAAGCTTTTTTTTTTTTTAAGGCAAATCCAAAAATCTCTGTTCAGATTCATTGCTCTGATAAATGTGAAAAAAAAAGGACAAAGCTGCCTATTTATCATTTCTCCTGCTAACATTTTCTACAGTTCCCTCTCACTATTTTGCCAGACAAAGGCAAAATGATGAGTGGTGTTTCTGGGTCCTGATATTTGGGCAAATTATGATTCTGGTTGTGTGAGAGGTGTAGAAAAGCCACAGATACTCTCCCTGCCCACATAATATTTCTCAAGTTCTGAGTGTTTAATGAGAGCACCCTGAAGGAGTTTCCCTGATTCTGGTAGATTAAGGGTCATCAGTTTTATTTCTACATGAATTTTAGCACGGTATCCTTATTCAGAACGTCCCAGTTTTCCTTATTTCCTTTTTTCCCTCCATTTAACAACCACAATATTTACAGGAATGTTACCACCGCTTCCACTGGCTACCAGAGGCAATTGGGGTTTCATCTGCTCTATGAACCAAAATAGGTTTGGCCAGCAAAAGGTGATGAGGTTGCCCTGTGTTTTACTACTTTTCCATCATGAAAATATCAGGAATAAAGTAATTCACAGCTGCTGCTGTTCATGTTCCAGGATAACACTGTGGCATCTTTCAGATAAATAAGTTGGTACCAATTTTGGAGGAGTTCCAGGCAAGGTTGGATGAGAGTCTGAGCAACCTGGTCTGGTGGAAGATTCCCTGCCTGTGGCAGGGGACTGGAATGAGATGAGCTTTAATGTCCCTTCAACCCAAATAATTCTATGATTCTCTGACTGGACTGTTCTAATTATCTTTCCTGTAGATGTTGTGGCCTGGAAGACCACAAGAAACACGACCAGCTGTGATTTGTAACTGCTTTAAAAAGCCTTCTCCTGGCTGTAATTATACCATGGTGACTGAGGGAAGAGAATACTGTATCCTTAAAAAAATCACTTTCCACTTAGCTAAGTGTATAAACTCTATCACTCATTAATAGTAAATTAGTGGATGATTTTTGCAGGAAGTCATTAGAGTACACGCTTGAGGTTTTGGGTGGCAGACATTGCCATGCATGTCTGGATTGTTAAAAATTCTTTCATTCCCATAGCTCTCAAATCAGAGTTTCTCAAGTAGGTTCTTAAAAAGAAAAAAAATTACAAATGAAACACTTTGAATCATGGCTTTTGCATTCTTGTTATTTATTTTCTCACAGAAATGGAAGGTAAAAATTCCCTGTAAGGTTAAATGAAATATTTGACTTTAATTGTTTTCCTTCCGTTTTCTGTATTAAAAATATTTCACTTTAAAACTATATTTTTCATAAAGTATCAGCAATTATTTTAGTGATTTGCTTCCTAAATCATAGCTCAAATTTCATATAATTTTGTTTCCTCTAGTTCAGACATAGGAAGTGCACAGTGAGATTCCTATCTGCTCTTAGTTGTGCTGTCGTAGTGACACTTGAAATACAAAATATTTAGGTATTATAGGGTATATCCTCCCTCTTTTTCCTTTTTTCCCTGTACATCACATTGAAGACAACATGCAAAACTTGGATTCAGTTTCACCCTGAGTGTGCCCACCTGTACCCGCCGCCTCGGAGAGCAAATAAACCCCCAAAACTCAGATCCCAATTTATCGGAGAATCCTCTCATCAGCTTGGAGAAATCATGTAACCTCCCCACGTCTCTGAGATGAAGATAACACATTGCTTCTCTCCCTTTTTCTTGGTTTGACTGAAAATTTCTCAAGGCAGAGCTGCCCGCGCTGCGGCTGTGCGGAGAACGTCGCACAATGAATTGGAAGTTCGGCTCCGGGCACATCAGCATTACTACAATGCAGATTAATATATTTTTTTTCCTTCTTTCATTTCTTTAAAGAAGATACAATCTACCTCTGCTTGAGCTCTGCCTGAGGTATGAAATAAGTGTAAAAGTTCACGTTTTTAGCAGCAAGATGTTTCTTAATTAGAGCTCCTCTTATCAGTCGACTTCTTTTAACCATTTAGATTTAAATTTAGTCAGGGTCTCCAATATGCCACATTCTTTTAATTTTCCCCCCCATTATTAGTGTATCTAAATTATGTGCATTTCTTTGTGGGTTGCTGTGCAATAATTCTTCCTCCTAACTAATAATGGCAAAGGGAAGATGGAAAGGCACATTCTGCTCCTGATGTGATGAATATTAATTTGGTGCAGAGCAAACAAGATCTGCACTTGCAGGAGAACTTTGCCCATGACTTTCTGGAGTGGAGATAGATTTTCTACAGAAACCTCTAAACATGAAAGGACACCCCCCCACCCTCCCGCTCCCAGAGATCCTAGAAAACCCCTAATTAAATGAATTAGAATATAGGGGCTATAAAATTATATTTCTGTTCTGCCACAGCACAGTTCCCAACCCCGGGGACATTGTGGAGCCAGCGATCAGAAGTATAAATGAACTCTGACTCTGATAACTTCGATTCCTAACAGAGAAAGAACAGTGGTAAGTTTGCCAGAGAGGCCCCAGAGATAACAGTCAGAATTATATAATGTGCATATATAGCACAAAAAAACCACAGCGATTGTCTCCTTCGGGATGACAGCTTCCACTCGGAATGTGAATTCAGTGAAATTTGTTGCAATTTGGAGACAAAAATAATGACTGCTGGCCAAAGCTGGACCCTTGCATCAAGGCTGCCTGGCTGGGGATTTGCACGGATGTTGTTTGCAGGAGGCAGAAGCACATCAGAGCTGCTTTGTAGATATTGCTAAGCCCCTTAGTTCTCTCCGAACTAGAGGATTTGGAGCACGGAATCCTTGGAATTGACACATTAATTTTCTCCCGTCCATGCCCTGTGCTCAAACTTCTGCTTGGGAAACATGGGGATCGTTGCCTTTCCTCCTCTTCGTGGGTCCAGGGTGTTCCTACTCTGACATGGAACAGGATATTACCTTTGGAAAAATAAAACAAACCAGAACCGACTGATTACAAAATGAAATAATTTCTTTAAATTTTGTCGAAGGATTTTTCTGCGAAAGCTTTAGAGTTTCTTACAGATATTTAAATTATGTTAAAAACACAATGCGTGTTAAAATATACCCCCAAATACATACAGGATTGCCTGTTCCTCAGCATCCCAGAAGTATTAAAAGGAAAGCAGTTCTTCTCTGACACTGAAAACTTTTTGGAGTCCATCTGCCAAGTTTAGGGGCAAATTTTATCTTTGGATGTGCATCCCGAGCTGTTGTTGTGCTAACCTGGAGGGATAGAGTATGCACTGAAATCCAGAAGACTGTCTTTATTTTGAATGTTGTTCACAAAGCCCATGAAAAAACTGACATTCATCAAAAGCTACGGCTTGGCCATGCTGAACATTTGCTTTGTTGTAGGGGAGAGTGGTCACTAATCCTTGATTGTCTTCTGAATTATTTGAGGACTTAACTATAGTTAAAATGTGACCTGAAACCAATGCCTTCAAGGGAGATGAAATTGCTTCGCTGCCACAGAAATACCAGTACAAGTCAAGAAAATCAGTTGCTCTCTCTAATCTCCTTTCCTTTGGAAACTTTGCTAATGAGATCAATTCCAGAGACAGTTGCCTTGATCCACAGCGGTAAAAGTCCTTCTGTGGGCAGCTAAATAAAGCAGGATAACCTAAAGCTGTGTTCAGAATCGGGAGCGTAACGTGAGGTGAACAGACAACCTGGCTTGGCCGAGGCAATACCGAGCCCTGAGCGTGTCAGATTTGGTTTGACTGCTAAAAATGGCCCCTAACTGTGCTTAAACCAGAGCATCCTTCCCTTCTGTCCTGCTGCAAACCAGAAGCCTCGGCCTTCATCGACGTGACGTGCAGCTCAGATGTGGGTCCAGCTGATTGTGTAACTCAGGGGGAGGYAGGAGGGAAGAAAGCAGAGAAAAATATTCCTTTTGGCTCAATCTTTAGGGGCTCGGCTGAAAAAGCAGATYTTTGAGCGTATTGAGGGCTAATTGTCCACTCAACGCCTTTCCGTGAGCTATACCATCAGCAAATACTTGTTTTAGAAATAAGACATTTTGTTCAAGGTAGAAAAAAGCAGGAAAAAACCCCCCAGACAGACCCTCTCTTTTCCTAAGTTAMAACTAGGAGTGGGAATGTATTTTGGGGGGTTGGAACTAGGTTATCTCTAAGGTSTCTTTTAACCCACACCATGGAATGATTCTGTTAACCCCTGGTAAACCAGAGGGAATGTGAGTCCTGGATTTTGCCCCTCACAAGTCTTCTGAGCTATTGGAACACTGYTGGAAGGAGCAAGATGTACAAGGAGAATAAGGGATTATGATTGTGGGCATCATTGCAGCGGCCAGTGCTTTTGTGGTTAGGTCAAATCAAAAGGATTCTGGAAAAGTGAAAAGCTGGGACATCTTTTCCTTAGCGATTTGCAGGGCAAGGAAGAAGAATTAAGGACGTCGATCACGTTTTTCTCTAATAGCAGGCCCTTTATAACAATAAAGGTAACTCAGCATAGATTTTATAAACAGGTTTTCAGATTAAGTGGGCAAAAGAATGCAAAGTCTTAATGATCTCATTCTTACCCACTTCCATCATATAATTCTGTGAAAAATTTTGGAATTTACTTACTCTGCCTGTCTGCAATTCCAAGTGAAAAAGGTGGGTTTTTTTCTTTCTGAAGTTTTTTTCTCCTGTATCTCATTAATGAATTTTACCTCATTAGGAAATCCTTTAAAATGCTTGGATTGCTATCCTGAAGAATTAAGTCTTCCATTTATCGACAGAACACGCGCAGCTTTGGCACGAGGGGTGTAAATCCCCCGCTGCTTCCTGTCAATGGTTTTCTGTCTTGCTGGGGAGAAGCACATCTAGAGAGGATTGCTCAGACTGTGCAGACACCCTGACTCTGACCTGACTCCTGAGGAGAGTCAGCAAGAAGGGGGAAAGAGGTTTCATGATCTCAAGAAATATATTTTCTTTGTTTTAATGGATTAAGATACATTCCATAACCTTCTTTTTTTTTTTTTCCTTTATTGATTTTTTTTTTTTAAAAGTTCTGCTGCATATTCTACAAACTCCTCGTAAGGTGAGCGTGCCAACATTTTTGAGGTGTTCCTTGATGGTCAAGAAGATCTAAACAGGAATAATTTATTCATTTTGGAGCTGGTCAAGCAGTAAAAGAGAACAGCTTGTGTCCTAGTCTTTGTAAAAGAGAAATACACCTAAACCCAAATTTAATGCAAACAAAASCTCATACAGAATTTTGGGCCACATTCTTGGCCACTCTTAATTGTCAGTGGTGACTTCAARCCTGTGAAGTTCTAAGGATGTAAATCCACTGAACATCAGTTTAAACTGCCTCTAACTCCAAGAACTCCAGGAGGATGCTCGTGTGCACGGCTGAGATTAAGCCCCAGCTGATTCAAGCAGTTCTGGGGGATTTCTGCACCCCAGTGAATTAGTCACCAGTGCATCAGCAGAGGAAAGGAGCAGGTTTCCCAAGAAAACTCCCCAGAAAATTCCCGCAGCTGAAACGGCCTCTCTGCTCTTCCCCRTTTTTTGGTTTTGATCATTGATTTTCTGCTCTAAACACAGAGCTCAGTGCTTTCCTCTTGTCTCCTTCAAAATCTGCATGAATTCTGATGAATGTTTGATTGGTAACTAATGTAGAAGATTTAGGGGGAAGAAATTACCTGATTAAGGCAAAAAAGCTGAATTAAGGGGTAAAACTCACATTTGTTACACCAGGCTTTAGGATTTAGTCATTGCTTTAAACCACCTTTAAAATCAACATTTATTTGCACAGACCTTTGGGGACAAAGACTCTGTTGGCCTGATTTGTACTGAAACTTGGGAAAGCAAGCAGAGATATTTGTGGAGGAAGGGCAGCAGCTGAGAACAGACTGAGACATTTTTTACACGTGGGGTCTGAGATCCTGGGATGTAAACTTTGCTCTCACTGAATTAAACTGCAGCAACCCCAGGCTCTGTTCTGTAACTCTGCACAAGGGTGCAAATGAGGTATTTGGTCACTGGGCCAAAGGACAGTTATTTTGTGCTAATAAAAGTTTATTATATTGGTCTGCAGGAGACAGCATCAATCCCCAAATTTGCAGGTCCTGAACGTTCTGTATTTCTAACAATATTTCTAAATTTAAACATTTATGCTAGGAAAATACCCATAAGCAGAAGAGAGGATAATYGGCATCATATGAGTTAGTAAATTTGTTTGCTGATAATTGGAAAGACATTTATTATCAGTCCAGAGGTTCCATTTTGCKGTAAATTCAGGCCTATTTCGTTCCTGTCAGATATGAGCTCACGTATTATTACATGACAGGCCTTTGAGTAAAATGATACATTTTCCTCCAGATCAGGCTGTCTGGCCTCAGCAAGTTTATTCAGGCAGTGGAAATCCCTTATTAAATACATTTTTCAAAACTTCCTGCAATACTGTTTATTTATAGATTACAGGGGAGATAATCAGTGCTTTCCACTCATATTCGCTTAGTTCCTCCTAATGATACCTAGTCACACTCAGTCATGGTCATGCATACTCTGTTCCACTCACAGCAAATTCCACTCACAGTAAATTTGAATTCACACTTCATAGTCAATCATTTAACTCATTCACATCAGTCACACCGAATCAATACTCCCTCGCTCCCTTTTTTTTTTAAATGCTCATTCCTTTCCTTTCACATTTGCTCCTAAACATCTGCAATCATCCTCGTTTGCTTGGTGTCTATCCTTAGAGCAAGAACGTAGCTGTCATTAGCGGTAAACCCTCTGTAGCTCAGAAATTAAGAGGGTTATTGCAGGGCCACACAAGCACTGGAGAACCACAGGTGCTGCTCAGATTTCTTGCTGAGGGCAACAAACCTGAGGTGATGTTGTGCTCCTTATTTTTGGGGTGGGAATCACACCCACGAGCGTGTTACCTCATTCCACACAGAGTAACCTCGTGTGGGAGGTGCAGCCCTGAGCCTCAGGTTGTTTGTTTTGGTCGCCCTGGGGATGCACAACAATTCAGTGGAGTTGATGCTGCCTTTATTTATTTTTTTTTTTCCAATTTAGTTTGATTGTAAACAAAGGTGAAATACTGTGGGAGCAGGATGGGAGGATGTTGCCATGGTCAGAAATCATGGAAACGAGTCATGTGGTGAGTAGAACAGGGTTTATTTAATAAATAGGGTTTTCTAGAATTTTATAGTTGCCAGCCCTTTTGCCTCCATGGTACGTCTGAAACCTGGCTCAGGAGACAATGAACCCACACCCTGTTCAGATAGACTTGGTCCAGCGTCTCTGCTCTCAGGGAGCTGTTTCATGCAGGACTGAATGGAGGGCAAAAAGGATTGCAGAAATATTTGTGCCTTCTTTTCCTTCCAGGTGGCATCAGGCAACTATTTTTCTGTGAAGGCTTTGATGCCAAAATGCTAAAGGTACCTTAAAGCTCTAAATTTCCCATGGAGTGTTGCAGCACGGAAGTCACCAGGAAGATATCCTGGTTTTAAGGGTTGGGACGTGCAGGAATATTAATGCAGATGTTTTAACCAAGTATTGAGTTTACTGATGAGGAAGATGTTAATTTTCTTTTATTTTTTTCTCCTTTATCTATGTCTATATCAATAATTGACAGCTGAAAAAAACCAGAGGTTGTATTTAACCCAAGGACACCACTCCATCCCCATTGAAAACTGGATCTTAGAATTTATGAGTCCACAAAAATTGTGATAAAGGGGGAAAAAAAGGGCAAGGAGGCTTTGAGGAAATTGCTGGAGCAGTACTGGTGGGCAAATCCTTGGTGTGCAAAGCCTCTCACGGCACTCCTGAGTGCTCCAAAAGGAGGAAAGACAAGCCAGCCTTACTCACAGCATATTGTGACTTCCAGGGCAAGGAAAAAGAAACTATTGCATTGAATTAATAGCCTTGTGTTTGGGGACAAAAGAGCACATCCCATGAGACGCAAAAGGATCGTATCTATCATCTTGAGATTGGCCTAGGAGGAGAGAAAGTACATTTGATAGACTATTATCCTAATTTCTGTCCTGAAAATCATGGGGTATGGACAGTGGAGCATCAGCTGTTACCTCGGAGCCGCAAACCTGAAGTAAAAGGCTGTAACTGGGCTCTTATTTTCTTTCTTTTTTTTATTCTGTTATTTATCCTTGAGAAAGAAAGAAAACAAGACAATGACATGCTCTGAGGAGTCACAATAATCAACAGCAGAAGCCAGCAGGGAAATGGGTCTGGATAGCTGAGGCCTGAAGGGAAGGAACACGATGCTTTCAGGACACTCAGTTTTTGGGGATGAGCAGCAGAGCTGGGGAGCACCAGACCCCTACATGGCACCAGGTATGGGGGGCACGGCAGAGAGGTGCAGATGGCATTAAATTAACATTTTCAGGCAGGATAGGACTGTAAAGTTAACAGTGGAGGGTCACTCTGTGTTTTCTGGTCTCTAGGGCAGCACCAGGGAGACTTTATGGCTCCTTTTTTACTCTCTTGTTAAATTTGTACCCTGGCTATGACAACAAAATGAGAAAGGAAGAGCTGACCCATAAGCAAGAAGTASTGGACAACTCCCATAACGTCTATATCAATAATTCCTTTCACCCCCACCAAAAGATTCTTTTCACCCTCCAGTTTTGTTTTGTTTTAAGGTTTGGGGTTTTTTTTTTAGCCACACAGTCCTTAAACAAAGATTTCTGTGTCAATTAGTGGGGTGCCTTTGGACTTTGGTCCCTCAGTGTGTGCTTAGCAGATGTTCACAGAAAAGCAAAGTTTACCCAAACATTTCTGAGGTTGGAGTTTGTATATACAGCCTCTCTCTTTTCTTTCCAAAGGGTACCATATTAACAATTCTTTTCTCGCCAGTATAAATATTTTTCCTGCAATTAACTGCATAATGGTGCAACCCAGATCCTTGAAGAGGGTGTACTTATCCACTACAATTTGAGTCATCCCTTTACAGTAGCACCCACCCCTGATGTATTAGAAATCAACTCAATTTTTATTGAAAAAACATCTAAATATGGGAATAATTCCCTAACCTGTTTATTTTGAAAAGTGGTTTTCCTTCTAACAACGCTGCCGTGGCGAACATCTATTAGCTTTGCTTTACTTTGTTTTCCTTCCTTTTTTTTTTCTGAGTCATTCTTTGATTTTCAAAACATTTTGGTCATCCACAGACTCCAAGTCTCCTTCCAGGAGAAACACTGAAGAATCAAGTGCATCTCTCCTGCCTTTTAAAATTACCCTTCAGGGCAGTGCACACACAGAGTGACCCTGGCTTTTGACAAACCTTTGCTGAACAAAATGTAACAAGCCCTGTGTATTTTGAGCAGCATTTTCTATTCTGACAGAGACAGCTCGGTAGCATTTGATGTCTGCTTGCTGGTCATAGATAATGGTGCATCTTGGGACCATTGTCATCCCTGTCAATAAGACGGCCTGGGGGGACGTTCAACAAAGCTACCTTTTGATTCACCGTTTTCCCTTCCTTCCCAAGACATTTGTAAGCCTGTGGTCAGCCAGGTCACTTTATTTCATCCTGATGTGCCTTGATAATAGCATCATGTCTGACAAAAAATTTTGACAGACCATCGATGTGTGTTTCTTTGGTTCCTGGGTTGTTTTCTATGCCTCCTCAATGTCAAACAGGCTTTGAAACCTACTGATTATGTTTGTTTGGACTGAATTTGACAAGATTCCTATTCTTTGAAGCAATTAAGCTCCTGAGGATGGATCTTGGGATTTGAGCTAATTTTTTTAGCAGCGCAGGAAGCAACCGGAGCATATCCCATGCTCTGGCTTTTTTTTGTTGTTTCAAGGTTGTGCTTTCATTATACCTTTAGAAATACCTCGACCCAAAGGAAACTTTTAAGCTTTAGAAGAAAATCAAAAGGAAAAAAACCAAAAACGTGCAGCTTGAAACGAGAAGTTTTGCATATGTGTAAGTGTATTTTATCAGAAAATGGCAACTTTGGCAAGCTCAGGTGGTGAAATCTCTGCAGAATTTAACTGTTCTGAGGCCACAGGGGCTGTCCACTTGCAGAATAGATTTTAGGAGCTAATCTGTGCTTATGAAGAGATGGCAAATAAACTATTTTGCTCAACTGGCCACAGATAACAGCCCACAGCCTGGCTTGCTCATTGTTTAAATTATTTACAGGCAATTCAGCATGTTACAAATGGGAATTAGTAGCATTTTTAGTTTTATCAGTTAGCTAAATTGTTAAATGGCGTTGCTGGGGTTCAGCAAAGCATCTCCAGAGCTACACAACCWTTTTTTTTTGGCAGTCACAGATGGAAGTTTCCATCCTGTCCCTGTAGCAGCAGGCATGCAGCACACACACTTTTAATTGGATGAGGGCTTTTCTTTCTTTCTTCGGCAAATAAAGATGAATTTATCACAGTTCACGTAATACTAAAAAAGGCAAATGGTAATTTCCTGTTACAGAAAAGAAAAAAAACCAAAAAAGGCCTCTCCTTTTTGTGCTGTGCTGTGTTTTAAGGTGTTTTTATTGCCTTTAAATGTATTTAATTTGAAGTCTTTATSCTTTATCACTGCACAGTGGAAAGGACCGTCTGTTTTGTAAATAACCACTAGGAAAAAGTCACCTTTTTTTAGTATTTGACAACATTTAAAGGCASATCCCACCTTATGAATGGAAATCTGGAGGTGCCTGGAAGTTTCTCAGAGTCTGACAGCAGCTGGGCAGGGATTTTTGCCTTTAGGTTGTGGAGAAGCTTCAGGAACACCATGACCGGTCCAAATCCATAGGGATAAGCAACCTTTGAAGCTCAGCTCTCCATTCTTTCTTGGGAATCATCAAGGAAAGGAAATAAATCTGAGGTTAAATCCCAAAGATGGAGTGACCAGCTGCTAKTCAGGGCGTGCCCACACCTGCAGGACATTCCTGTGTCCCCTCCCACCAACACCCATTCCCCCATTCCCATCTTCCTGGGCTGCTCACCTCCCAGCACGCTTCTGCCTCTGGCCTCTACGAGCAGTGGAGGCAAAATTCCGTGCCTCAGTTTCCCTGGASATGGAAGCAGGATGTTGATATCTCTCGTTGAAAGCAATGCTGTGGGTTGGTACAAATGTAAACCAGAATATTTTCCTTTTTATTAGAATTTGTGTTTAGTTTTAATGTTATGACTGAAATGACAGCCTCTCATTTTCATACATTTCTGCTTTCATTCCCAGTTRTTATTTAGGTTATATAACCTTCAAAACATGTTTTTATGGAGTTAGAATGGCTATAGATGAAAATGCAGCTAATAGGTACCTACTGCAAATTTATGCATTTTTCTTGCTCGTAACCCATCAAAATTGCAAATTTTCCCAAGGAATTAATCTCCTTTTGCTTTTGGCCAGGATCTTCCCTCTCTCTCTCACATTCTGAGTCAGGATAACAATTTCTGTGCACGAAATGCCCCCAGAGCTGTGTCAGAAGGCCTCCAAAAAAGTACCAGAATGTGGAAGAACGGATTGGTTTTGTTTTCTTCTCCCTGGTAATTTTTTCAGGAATACAGTATTTCCATGGAATTATTGCCAATGCTTTTCTGGCTTTCGTATTCGGTGCCTTTCTGTCAGGCTATCTATAGTTCTTCAGGGCAGTATTGTCTAGTTATTCTTTCATATTAAATGATTGGGTTATTACTTTTACGTCTTGAGAATATTTCATTTTACTGATTTCTCCATATTAAAAAGATGATAAATTATAGCAGCTATTAAGGGCCCAATCCTGAATTCTTAATGTAGTCATTTCCATTAAAGTTCCCCCTGACATAGATTTATATGGAATCTGATAAATTTCTGCTTGGCAAATTCCTAGAGAAACTACAGAAACCTGAATTAAATTAGTCTGTTAAAATAATCAACACGAGCCCAATCTTGTCGAGTAAGGGAGAGATGAGTGTGTTCTGTTCGTTGCAGGACAGGAGTTAATGACTAATTATTAAGCACCAAGATGGGAAAGTGCAGTGGGATTTCCAGGCACATGAGGGATTTAGGACCGAACCCTATTTTTGCTTTAAGTCTTACTTGTCCGCAGGGTTTTTTCCTCACATTTCTAATCTATTTTCCTCTACGATGAGAAAAATGTAGAAAGATTAATTTCTCTATTAATGACAATTCTGGAATAGTGCAGGACACAGAATGGGCCCTTCTTGGATGGGGTTTGAGCACAGGATGTGTGGATCTCGTGGTGATGCTGACTGACTTTGGGTCCCTTGAGCGGGACCTGGAGATCATCAACATCAAAATTAGGTTTTCCATGACTGACACAAGCTCTCATTTTGGCCTGCAAAGACGTCTTCCAGGAACATCAAAACCAACAATTCATTGCTCTTGATTTTTGGAGCAAACCTTCCCAAGCCAACAAATGGATGAACCTCCAGAATTTCGGTTTGAGGGAATTTTTTTCATATAATTAACGAATGAGTAAATTAATGAGCAAAATAATACCCTCCCACCCCTTCCTCCTTGAGATGCAATAATGGTGTGATGCCATTGAGGCAAAAATCCCTAATTTTTCTTCTAGATCCTTTCTTATGATATGGTGAATAGTTTTCTGAATGTAAATATCAACACAAAGTGCAGTCCTATCACTTTTCAAAYGATTCAAATGCAATGCACAGGTCACAAATGCCAAAGCCTTCATTTGTGCCATAACCATACCAGAAAAAAATACATTTTATTTTAGGTTCATTTAAATATATGTTGTCCTGCCATGTCGAGGATGGCTCTTGCTCTACGTAACTTTCTAAGTAGCAAAACGTTGTTTTCAAATTTCTTCTTACAATTTTTTGATAACACAAAGTCTTTTAGCCATAATTTTGTATTTTAAATAACACTTCAATTAGTCCCCACTGGAAGATCCATTAAATGATGTATTTAACCAAACAAAGCTTCTACCCGTATTTAGTAGACTACTATAATATTTCTCCTTTTCAATACTATATTTTTATTACTTGGACTATCCCGTTTTTCAAGAATATGGTGATTTTCTGAAAACGTCCCAGCAAACCAAATTCTATGTCCTTTGGACCTAAATCTGAGCAATTTTTGATCAGTTATCCTTATTCTGCCACTCGATTTTAAGTGTTTTAAATTATGGAATTTCTCATTCTGTTCTGCCCTTTTTATTATCGTTTATTTCACAGGAAATTTTCAGATGCTTCATAATAAATTGGCCACTTAAAACACATCAGGACAGAGCACAGGGGACAAACACAGATGGATTCAATACTTTCATGGGTAACAGTTTGCTGTAATTAATACTAGAAAACTAACAGGAAGACAGGAGATATTACTGTGTACGTTCYGTTTTAAAATAAATGCTTTAGTTTTGAGTATTTAAAAAAAAMCCCCAAAACAATTAATAAAATAAGTGCCGGTTTGGCCTAAACTGTATTTTTTTTACCCCATTTTGCCATTCTAGCTGCTGAATTGAAGAACAAATTCTTTACTGATCTCTAGATATGAATGTTTCTTCCGTTTCATGTTAAGTTTGCTTCAGAAGAAACAAAGCACAAAGGTAGACTTACCAGTTTGTCAGTTTAATGAAKTACTTAATTGAACATAGGTTTCTTAGAAGGAGCTAAATTTCAAGAAGAAAGAAAAAGTCCCCTCTAGACTAATAATTGTCTATGGCAGGAAAACCCTTGGCAGTGGGAGCAGGGATTTATCTTGAGTTGGAATGAATTTTCTCTGTCAATTGGCATCTGAAAAAAATTCAGCAGGGAGAGTTAAGTGACTAAATAGTTCTCAAATGACTGAAACAAATGGATACTTTAATGAAAATCTTTTGAATGCCACTCAAAATTCGGTCYCTGGCGTGGTGGCTCAGATTTTATGTTACTGTACATATGTGGYGCTGGGTTGTTGCTTTTTCCTTTCAATCTAAGCTGAATTTGAGGTTTTGTTTCATAAAACTCTATCCCATATCTATTTGACTTACTTTGATCAGTTCCAAATGTTGACCATATTTTTGGTGTGTTTAGGAGGARCTTCATCGACTATTAGGTCTAAACCAAGGGTGGCTTTTTAATTATAATTTTAATTAATTAACAGCATCTCTGGGCTATGAAATATCCTTGAGCCTTCATGCATGGTTCAAGTCATCAGAATGAATTGGTTGAAATGTGGTTTTCAACCATCCTGGGCTTTTATAGGGTATTAGTTTTGGAAAAAAATGTGTACTCTATAGTTTACTTTGGCCTGACAGTGTTTATCCTGTATGTTTGTAGAAATAAACAGGAAAACCCTTAAACACTAACAATCCTATTTGATTCTTGATGCTTCTTGGCAACTAATCACAACAACTCCTTGGTGAGGTCCTGTGTATGACATGTAAATATTTGACATAAAGGTAAAATATAGATATCTGAGCCCCTTATATATTTAATGATCCCAAGCAATTTCTTGGACAATAGGCAAATAGCAAAATGTCACTTGTTTGGAAGAGAAGAGGAAAAAAAATCCGTGAACAAGCTGTTCCTTTCTTATGTTTGCAGTTATTTTTCTTGTAGTAGCTGTTACATGTTGTTAATTAATGTGAAGACTAAACCCACTTCATTTGAGTGCTACATTTGTGCAGACATTTAGCAAGGCCAGGTGTACTTTTATTTCTGATTTTTTTTCAAGATGAAGGTTTCTCTGACAATTTCTATGATTTCTTTGCTATCTTTCTCGTCAGAGGCTCTGTCAGCAGCTCAGACCCTTCTTTTCACCRTCATCAATTTCACCTCTTGTTGTGATGTTGGGCAGTCCAGGTTCAAGCCCTCTCTCTGCTCTGTGCAGTGAGAATATTGCCTAAAACCAGTTCTGATCATGACCTGCAGAATTTTCTACCATCGCTAATTATTTTGCTTTTATTTAAATAAATATATATTTTCTGTGCTCTCAGTCATTTCATACACCCATTGCCACACCCTAAGTCTGTCTTCCCAATAACACTTGATAATCTTACGAGTTTGCACTTTGAATAGAGATTGAAAAATTGCAAGATATTCTGTCTTTTGCCTGCCTGTAGAGAAAAATTCCTTGTATTCCATCTTCCTTAACTTTCTATACCTCATATATTGCTCTCCCACTTTCCCCCTTTGCCTGACCTCGATCTTTACRGAATCACAGGATCATTTGGTTTGGAAAAGACCTCTGAGATCATCAAGTCCAACCTTTGACTGATTGCACCCTGTCAACCAGGTCATGGTTCCCCCCACAGCTGCTCATGGACCTTTGGAAAATTTCTAATATTGATTGACTCAGAATRGGAAAGCTGTAACAGGTTTGTGGCCTGAATTATCCTCATATCCATTGGTTATATCCTGCCACTGTGGAAGTGCCTCACAATCTTCTGCTCATCCAGTGACTTGAAGCAGCAAATCCTCTCYTTGGTACCAGAATTCACAAGGATTYGCTTGTGCTTAAAAAACGTGTGGTTGTCCCTGAAGAATTTGTTGGAAACTATTYCTCAGATGCTTAGTGGGAGTTATAAAAATGAGTGATAATATGAGATCAAAACAAAACTTTCAACAGAGTAGAGTTTCTTAAGGAAAAACAAAGCAGTTGGAAGGAAAAGGCTGATGTGTTTGAAGCCACAGCTAATGCAATAAGAAAAAAAATAATTAAAGAAGTCTTTGAAAGCATTGGTTTAGAACTGCATGAAGCTCAACAAAGAATTGCTAATATGGAGAGCAGGAATTGTTGGATAATTACATTGACGATCTAGAAAACAAGCTTAGAAACAGAGGCTTGTGTGCTGTTGAGGAGTGCTGAGGGATGAGAGATTGGGGAGAGGGAATTTTCCCCACCCCTATTTTGTCTCGGGTTTTTATGCTGCATTTTGAAGATGTATGGAACATGTAAATCAGCTGTGGCTGTCGTTTGCTTTGAAACGCTGCACGTTAGTTTCATTAAAGCTTTCAGAGAAGCCTCAGCCAGGAAGTCTTCCCCGTAGAAACTTTGATTTGTATTATTTTTGGTGGCTTTATTTTTCCTTCCTAAAGGTTACTGCCACTGTTGGTTTAACGGTGTTTATGTGATCTTATAATAAGTGTTATCACTTTGTATAATTATTATGTGTGATTAATCCGGTTCACACTTGAAAGCTGCGGGTTTTTTTTTTTTATTTTTTCATTTTTAACCAGAGGGTATGTCTTTAAGCCTTTGTGTTGTTCACTTATAATGATAGCTGACAAGAGTTATCACAAAGAGGGAGGAGGATGGAAACTGGAATAAATTGTCGGGTGAAGAAAGATTTCTGGGAATTTTTGTTTGGATTAGCATCTTCTATAGCAATTCTTGAGAAAAATGGTGGATGCAATGGATAGATCCCTGATAATTTGATGTATTGCATGGATTTCTGTACCAATCAGGTTATGCAAGAGTTTGGAAGAAAGTGTATTGTTCGAGTTTTTCAATGTTCTTTGGGAGAAATTCAACCTGTTTTAAACAGGATCCTCAAAAAAAMCCCCCAACTTTTTAACCTTTTTAACCTTTTAAATAGTGTGAATTTTTTCTAGCATGACAGACTGGGGGTTTATGATTGAAGGGTGTTTCGAACCTAAGATGGCAGGGGCTGGGAAAACAGAACTGCTAATTTTTTTTAGGATGAATGGATTTACACCTGGGTCTACTCTCCATGGAGAACTTTGACCATTTCATAATGCTGTCCTTTAAAAGTCATTATTATAGTCCATTGTCTTTGCAAATTTTGTAAATTTTTGTTAGTCAGGATGGAATTTCTGTATATTAATGAAATGCCAGAAATCCCAYTGTGACCAAAACCCCTCCAGAAGCAACAATGGTTGTGTGGACACATCAAATGGTTCTCAACCTTCACCAACAAATTTGAGTGCTTAAATTGGCCACAAATAAGGCACTTTATAACAAATCCTCTATTGCTTTCTGAGAGCTAAAATCCACCTGGTTTGCAATTCTACGCTTTAATATTCAGTCTTTGGACTGAATTCATTCGGGAGTTGAGAATTTTTTTGATTTCTGAAGCTGTAATTGCTGCAAATTTCAAAACTGGTATTTGTATTACTTGATATCATTGCAGAAAATCGTGGTTTTTGTTATTTGCATGTGTGCCACAAATGATTTGACTCTCATGGAGAACGATGGACGAGCATGAGCACCCCAAATACAGACCAGCTCCCAGACAAGCCAACGGTGAGAGAATGCCTTTGTAAACACGAATGTATTCTCATTTTAACTGACTAGAAATTGAAAGGAATTATAACAGATACTTATGTAAGAATTATAACATATGTTTATGAGTACAGTGATGCTGTTCTTTTATTTAAATGCATTTTTCTGCCTTTTTTAATATATATAACACCTTCATATTGACTTCAGGTGTCAAGCAATTCAAAATAACATTTACAACTTTAAAAGCTAGTTAAAATTCCCTAGACGTCTCCAGAGTTTCCATACTCCAGGAGCCTGAACTATTACAAAATACATTAAGAGAGATATCCCCCACATTAATAAACAATCAATATTTCATATATAATTGTTTCATATGTAACTGTAGGTAAAAATAGCTAATCCTCACAACCAGATTAAACCAATTAACTTGGAGTGTGTGGTTTTCAAAAGGGCTCTGGAAATCAAAGCATGGGGCCAACGGTGTGATGAAGTGAGAGAGAAATATATTTGTATTTCCTCAAAGAAACACTTATTTCAAAGTTGGTTATAATATTAAATATTACTTAGAGGGGAAAAAAGGTTTTAAGCAGGAGATTTAACAGAAGTGTGTGAAAAGTTTGGAGAAACTTTTTCTGGCACTTTTTAATGCCTTTTTAAAATATACATCAGTCCCATCATTGTCTGGCATTGATTTTATGAGTCYCTTTGTGGCTGTAGATTGTTCACTGCACTTTCAGACCAAATTCTGTCCTCTTTGAGCCAGGTTGGGAAGTGTAATTTGTGCAGAAAGGCTACTGAGTTCCTAATATCTGTAACATTTATGGTATTATCAAACTTAAATTATAAAATTGTTTCAACTCAGATAACATTTAACATTGATTTATTGAGCTTAGCAACCGGACCAGCTCCTTAAGCATAGGGTAAAGAAATGTAAGAAGAAGGGGAAGTACTAGGAAGAAACATATTTCTATTTGAAGAAATTATTGCCTTCAGTTATCGCAGTCTATTCAATATGAAGAATTTCCCCATTTTTTACACAGACTCCAGTTTGCTATTCTCACAGGACAACAAAAAGATTAGCTAAAATCTGCAAAGAAATTTCACGGTTTGGAACTGGAGTGTGTAACAGTCGCAGCATTTCAATCTAATTATAGCAAAGTTTAGTCCATAATAGGGAGGTCGTTAAACGAACGTTTGTAATGTTAATTACCAGTGAGGGCTGACCATCGGGAAGGTAAGGAATGGAGATCAGAGAATCCATAGAATCCCAGTAGGGTTTGGGATGGAAAGGACCCTAAAGGTCATCCCATTCCACCCCATGCCATGGGCAGGGACACCTTCCACTAGGATGGGGTGTCCACATCTTCTGGGCACCCTGTGCCAGGGCCTCATCACCCTCACAGCCAGGAATTCCTTCCCGGTATCCCATCCATCCCTGCCCTCTGGCACTGGGAAGCCATTCCCTGTGTCCTGTCCCTCCATCCCTTGTCCCCAGTCCCTCTCCAGCTCTCCTGGAGCCCCTTTAGGCCCTGCAAGGGGCTCTGAGTTGTCCCCAGAGCTTCTTTTCTCTGGATGAATGGTCCCATCCCTGGCATGTGGTGTGCAGGTAGCACAGGGGCACTGCCTTGTTCCTCCCCATCGTATTCCTTTTGGAAGATGTCTTAAAGCACAAAAGAAATGGGTCCTCCAACAAGGAGCATCCCCACAGTTTGACATGAGGAGAAATGTAAAAAATACCTTTTCTCTGGCTAATTCGGCTGCAATGGCTTTAGCTCTCTTAATCCTGACTTCCTTCTAAACGCAGAAAACACGGTGCCAGCCCTTTGCTCTGAAATGCTCTTATGCATCAGGAAGCTGGAGAGAAACCCAGGGAGAGGCAGAACTCATGGATCTGTCCTCAGCAGCTCCAGCTCTGCCAAGTGCCCAGCTGGCAGTGCCCACGCGTGTCCCTGCCCACGGCCAGCTGCTCCTCACTCTGTTCTGGCCAGGCTCCCACTCCCCCAGCCCTGCTGGGAGCACGGACCACGGAGTGCTCTGNTCCCTGCCCTCTGGCACTGGGAAGCCATTCCCTGTGTCCTGTCCCTCCATCCCTTGTCCCCAGTCCCTCTCCAGCTCTCCTGGAGCCCCTTTAGGAACTGCAAGGGGCTCTGAGCTCTCCCTGGAGCCTTCTCTTCTCCAGGTGAGCACCCCCAGCTCTCCCAGCCTGGATCCAGAGCAGAGGGGCTCCAGCCCCAAGACCATCTCTGTGGCCTCCTCTGGACTTGCTCCAACAGGTCAACATCTTTCTTGTGTTGGGAAATGTTTAGTTTAATCTTCCCTGACCTTGCAGAGCTGTTGGAGAGCTCTTCTAATCAGACATGTGTGATCCATTTCCAGGCTCTAACTGCAACAATGCTGAGATTGTACCATTTGCTGACCCATGTGCCTGAGGAGTTGGTAAATCTTCAGTTCCTTGATAGAAGTTGTCAAATCCTATCTCATTTAGTTTTCATCCTGGACAGAGGATATAAGTTTCAAATCACAGCCTGTCTTATTAGTGGTTGACCGTAAAAACGAACTCTTTATAAGCACTAACTTTTGTTATGCCAAGATCAAAACCACAAACACAGGTTGGGGTGATGTGAGTTGCTTCTCCCGTTGCCTATCAAGCAGAAACTAAATCCAGCAAAAACATTTCATGTGCTCCACAAGCGACTCGCTAATTCCA
Organism: Parotia lawesii; assembly: GCA_003713295.1. Classification (NCBI taxonomy): domain Eukaryota; kingdom Metazoa; phylum Chordata; class Aves; order Passeriformes; family Paradisaeidae; genus Parotia; species Parotia lawesii. Next base: position 1,576,889 of record RAHM01000116.1, on the reverse strand, counting down.
AATGATGCATCAATAACACAATCATGGCTGCCTTTTCTCAGAATTATGGTTATCTGTTTTGTACTCAAAATATGCACACGGAGCAATTTCATCTGTGAGAACTTGGGAAAATTATATTAATCATCATAACTGAGTACAGCTTCTTTCTCAGCATGAGTCATAAATATCTTTGAGCATTAAACCTCTTTACAATAACATTAATTTWATCTATAAGAGGACACTGCGTGCAATAAATTCCATTTACAAATCTGAGTGGGCAAGAGAGAGARAGCTGCAGCTTATTTTTTAATTTATTTTTTTTATATATTGGAGATCGGGAAACAATGCCCCAAAAGAAGTTTCCCTCAGCCTGAAATGCATAGRACTAGGAAGGAAAACAGAGCTTCCTGATTGATTTGCCTCTGTGCTATTGCTTAGTTTGCTGCCAGTCAGAAGCTTATATAGCTTAAAAGATTGTTATTGATTGTTCAATTTGGTGTTCATATATTTAAATTTTATTCAGGTTAGAGTGATGTTGAAAATTGGGGTCCACATGCTAGATTGCCAGCACAGTGGTTGACAACACAAACGTTAAAATACAATAATCCTTGTAGTATAAAATGGCCATTGACAGTCTAATTTCCATTTTGTGGTTTATGGCCTCTACTGAATATCTGATAATGTAATTATGCTTCGGTAAAGAATGAATCCTCTCTGGTAAACTGAGCTGTGTATGCAATGCCAATGTGAATTAAATAAAGTGACATCAAAGCTCAGCCAGGGTTTATTTTAGGAGCACATTTTTAAACATTTACTATGGTTTGTTCTACAGTAATGCCAGGGAGCAGATTTATGGCTGTTAGCATATTCATGTTGAAGAAATGTGTTACTTCATTCTTTATTTTAGCCCAGGAGAGCAAACAAAACAGCTTCAGTAAAAGTGAATGCTGCTCTGTGGCTTAGGTATGAAAGTTTTCAGATGATGCCACCACCAGCCTCCCTAAGTAGCACAGAAAGGGAAGTGGCAGCTGTGCAGTCGGGAAATTAAAACGTAAAGAAAACTCCCCCAAATTATTTACATGCCCCACAAATGAGACAACATTTGTTTCTCGGCAGTAGGTACACGATCAGCTTTTCTGCTTGGCTCTTTAGCTGCGGGGTTTATAAATGTATAGGAATATACAGTATGATCCTACGGTTAAAGAATTTCCTCCTTTTAAATTCCAGTTGTCAAGTTATGTTATGCTGTTTATAATGCRGTGAATTATGCTCTGTCCTATCCCATTCACTGCTAGCATAATGCAACTTAACATCAGGCCACATAACAGAATATGACAGTTAAAATTTAAAAGTACCCTCATTGTATTTGTGAATTGAATACTCAACTGCGTGATTTAAAGATGGACTGGCATCTTGACTCCAGAAACAAGTAATGTTACTTGAATGCATTTTTTTTCCCCCTAATATATTTGCGTTGCCGTTTTGACCTTCTTTCCAAGAGGAAAAAAAATAACCCTAAGCAACTGGCATGTATTGACATGGAGGTATTGAAAAGTTAGCGTGATGTTGCAGACATGTTTAGAGGAACTTCTGAAATCATGAATTTGATGAGATAGACTGAATCAGAATGTCACTTTATCATGTAAACAGCAGGGAGAGAGCCAAGCCTCACATGTGGATTTTAAATGTCCCAAAGCATTAGTATTAAAAATCCGGGGCCTGGTTCCACCCGCGATAAAGAGAGGTGTCAAATCACATCATGGTTTATCCTTCCAGCCTCGCAAGGATCGGCGCTGCACAGCRTGGATTTAGAGCAGCTTGACAGATCCTTTAGGACCTGTCAGTGATTCAGGAGTCAAAGGTCAGTCCCTCCATCTCACCTGCTCTTTTCTGATTGCCAGAGCTGTTGGCCAATAATGAAACCCTTGGACTTTTCCTCATACTTGTACCGATATAAATAATTTGCTGTTGCACCTCAATTCCCTCTGCTTTTCCCCTCRATGTGCTTTGCTTTCAGTGCTCTCAGAGTCCATACCCAGAAGCCCACCTGCTTCACCCTCCAGCCCCAGGAGGCACAAGAAGAGAGGAGCAGCTCCCCCAGCTCCTTAGGAAATAGCAGGTACATGAAACAGGATTGGACAAAAGCACAAGCACATTAAATACAGGCATCACCCCACATGCCCATCCCCAGGCTGGCTCTCCCCTTTCTAAGGTGAAAGATGGATTTGACTCTTTGGGTAAAAAAAAAACATCTTTGGAAGGAGAGGATGGAGGTAGCACACGTGCAAAGGCTCGGCTGGTTGTGAAACAATGTCCTCTTGTGAATGATACATGTCCATATGAAGATGTTATAAATATACYTTCACTGTAGGAGTGTCTCTCCTGCGCTACACTTGGGTTGGTAACTTCTCGTGTAAGAATGATTTGGTTTGGAAAGCACCTTAAAACCCATCCAGTGCCACCCCCTGCYATGGGCAGGGACACCTCCCACTGTCCCAGGCTGCTCCAAGCCCCATCCAGTGTGGCCTTGGACACTTCCAGGGATCCAGRGGCAGCCACAGCTTCTCTGGGCACCCTGTGCCAGGGCCTCTCCACCCTTCCAAGAAAGAATTTTTTCCTAATATCTAATTTAAACCTGCCTTCTTTCAGATGAGAAAGAGCAGGTTCAAAAAGAGCTGAGATGAATGCATTTAGATTGCAGACAGTGGAGGTAGCCAGTGAGACAGTATTAGTCAGCACGTTCGTGGTTTAGTCACTGTTATAAGCATTACAAATATTAGTTATTATTATTTATTACTTATGCAACACCCACACACTGTGCAAGACATTTAACAAACCACATAAAAGGCAGGGCTGCACCACAGAGCGATTGCTGGATGGATTTGAGGTGTGATAGATTGCTATTAGCTACTTGTTTGTGTTTCTTTGTGCTGAAAAAATTCCTAAAGGTCCCAGCCAAGGAGACCTCAGCTATGCTTGGCACTGTTCAAACACACCATTAAAGAAAACGGTCTCAAGATAGGGAAAAAYCAAGGATTTACTTGGTGATGTCAGGATCTGCTCCTAGAGCATCTTGCACGAGTTTCTGTCATGGTGAAAGCAGTGGTAGAGATGAAACTACATCAGGGTAGAGGTATTTGTGAAGCTGTTGGATGTTCTCACCCAAGTGCTGGGATTTTGCCCCAAAAATGTGATTTCTGCTCTAAGTTCTGGCTCTGTGCACAAGGAGTTTGAGGTGTCACCTCTGCATGGTGTGCACGTGCCATCAGCAGCCTCTAAAATCCAAGTTTAAGACATAAACCCGGGGTAAAGCTGTGGTACAACTTCTTACATGAGGCTGGATACTCACCCAAGTCGTAGCTGAACGTCTCAATGTTTTAACACTGGCTCTGCCMGAGCCTTTTTTGGTGCAATCCTAAGCACACATGAAGTGCTGGCAGCTTTTGGCAGCCCAAACAATACCAGCTCTCTGGGTTGGCCCTGTCTATGTCCAGCAYGTTATGGATGTAGGTACTCGGCAAAGAATTAATAAATGTCACACGTCACTGGTTTGTGTCTTTGCTCTCTTTGAWATAATTTCTCCAAGGTATTGAGGCTGCTTGTCCTGTTTCTTCTCACTGTAAGCTCTTCATTCCTGCTTAAAACCTCTTCCCAAGCACGGTTATCCATTGAGAGCTGGTACCTCCTTCTGGATGTTGGAGTTTTCCTTTACATGAGTTGTTTGTCACAGCAAACACGTTCCAGTTCTTTAGATCTTGCCTTTTTTGTAATGCAGCATTTTCACCTCAGACCTTTCTTGTTTTACTGCGTGTTCCCAAATATCTCCACAACACCACAGGGAAGTTCACCCTCCACGTTTCACCCTGGCCTTGGTGCTTCCTTTGCAGACTTTAACCCCTTTGCAGGGATTAATCAGGAATGTTTGTCTCAGAACACAACCATCATTTCATCAACACCCAAGATTTAGTGGGAACCTCAGGATTGGGAAGAGGGGTTGGCTCTCAGTCTTGGATCAGTCCCACTCCTTTGTGATTTCACTTTGTCCCTTCTGTTTTTTGAAGTATCAATCTTCCTTTTTCATAACACTTCTTGAATATCCTTTCAGAGTTAGGTTTTCCTGTCTAAATATTAAAAACATCCACAAGTTGAGAATCAGCTTTTGTCACGAAAAATATATAGAGAGAAAGAGTTACGTTTGTTTTTTGCTGGCACCCCTTGCCTGGAGAGAGAGTGAAACACTCCTTAAATCTTTTCCAGCTGTCCTCCAGATATTCAGTGTCTAAACTTTAGGGCTTTTAGCCCTGCTCTCCCTTCCTCAGCATTTTTGTGCCCTTTGAGAGTGAGTGATCACCTAGACCTGCATCCCTGAGCTTGGCTGTTCTTGGGAGGCTCCAGCCATCAACCTTGGCATGATGAGCTGATAAAATCCAGGCTCGTTCAGAGTTGCAGCTTCTCTCACACCACTTGGTTTCTTTTTAAGAAAATTTGCACAGCAAAGGTGTTCAATGGCAAGGGAAGGGGCAATGGGAACTGGAGGTTCCCATTTTAACTGTGGTTAAAAAGACAGGCTGTGGGGAATAGGCAGGTTTGATTTTGCTCTAAATGTCTTACAAGACACGCTCCAGTTTTGTGTTTGCTTTTTAAAATTGTTTATTTATTTATTTATAATTTGAAATTCTACTGGACAGGGATATCCAGTCCCTTAATGTTGAAAGAATGAACGAGTTTGAGAAAGTCTGTGCTACAGGSTCCCCAGGGAAGTGGTGGAGTCACCACTCCTGGAAGTGTTCAGATCAATAAGTAGATGGGGTACTTTGTGACACAGTTTAGGGAGTGTGGTGTTATCTGGTCAAAGGTTGGACTGGATGATTTTGGATATCTTCTCCAACCTCAGTAATTCCACTCTTCTACAAGAAACTAAACATTTTCCCCAGTAATTTTTCCTTTTCCTTTCTTTTCCTCTCTGTCAGAGGTGTTGTCTTCTTTACTGACACAGCAAAAGSGTTTATGAACTTTACAGAYGAGACTCCTCATGCTGYTGTCCCAAAAAGTCAGAAAAATATYTTTTACATTGCATTTTAGTTGCATTTWAGCACTTAATCAAAGTTCTGTTACTGGAAGATGAGTACCACTAGATTTGGGGTTYTCAGCCGGTGTAACCTGGGCCAGGTTTGTCAGCACAGGTAACTTGTACTCCATCTGCTCCCAAATATTGGCACCCAAAAAGGCCCTTAGAGAGAGAGAAGCATCAGTTTAAATTCCTGTTTTAAGTGTTTGTCATATAAATTCAGTTTTTAGATAATCCCTTGGTGCAATAATTCCTTATTATGCATATGGAAAAGCATCTATTAAAGGCGTTTTTAACTTTCTGGGTAGAGTTTYTTTATCTGTATTTTACAGTACAGTGAAAAGTAATTAATTCATTCCTAGATATATAACATATGGATAATTTTTACGGATTTATGGCATATTTTAGGGGATGTGAAAATGCTGCAATTATTTTAAAAGTAATGCAATAGAAATTCAGGGCTGGTTCATAGATTTATGACTGGATTATATTTTCCACAGCCAACTGCCAAACATGGAGTAGATAAAATCTATGTTTCTTTTTGTCCAGTCTACCTCTTTTATCCCATCTCTGGTTTACATTGCCACGTAACTACAAATAAATATCCTGAATTTGACTTATTTATAAATTGGAAATTTGGTGAAATGTATTAACCCTCAGAAAACAGTTCACAGTATTTAATTAGTAAAGAAAAACATACTGCACACAAAATGTCAGCAGAAATTACAGTAATAATCTATCTTTCAAAACACTATTAATTGCAGTTGATATTTAACCATACATTTCTCAAAAATAAAAAAAAGAGGTGGACCCAGCTCAATTATTGGCTTGAACCTCTGAGGAAACTCAGATCTGAGTAGGGGGGACAGTTTGGGGAAGTAGAGGAGTATTTATTCTGTGGGTAATATTTAATCTGGGCTTAATTTTACTTTTTAGGGCTAACTCTGACACAAGGCTTTTCTAGTCATCGCACATTTATAAGCCTTTCTTGAGCAGCAGGGTGTATTTTGACACATAGAAAGTTATTTTTTTTATCAAAATCTTACAGAATCAGAAATGGTTTGGGTTGGAAGGGACCTTAAAGCTCATCTCATTCCAACCCCTGCCATGGGCAGGGACACCTTCCACTAGACCAGGTTGCTCCAAGCCTTGAACACTTCCAGGGATGAGGCACCAACAACTTCCCTGGGCAGCATACGGTGTTTCTGCTGGAATTACTAAAATATGGACTGAAACTCTTGTCTAAATTTAAGGAATTGACTCGATCACGTAATCCTTGAAAAATCACACCATCATCGCTCATTAACAGCCCTGTGCGAATCCAAGCCTTTGAGATTTATTTTCTCCTACTTTGAAGGCACGTAACTTTACTGACATATTAACGTTCTAGCTGTGAATAGAATATCTCATTCTGTTTGAAGGATGGTTCCCTTGATCTATTAAATAAATACTACATGCAGRGGGAAAAAGGGTGTTAGACTGATATGCAAGAGCCGCCATCACTGGGTGCAGATTTATGGGGTAAGGGAGTAAAAGGAAGTGATATGGCTGTGAAAAGAGAAATGAAACAACACTTATGGGCACTAAATCCTCCAGAATTGAAAAATATCAGCAATTTGTGTTTAGAACACACAGTGTTTTGTATAAACGGATCTTCATCGATAAATCAGTGGTTTCTAGGGGTTACACCAAACTGTGCCATTTCTGCCAATGCATAGGCTGAGAATTTGGTTGTGTTCTGGTTTGATTTGAAGGCTGGGAGCTTTCCCATGTTGGTTGGTGTCTTGCCCCCATCCTCACTGCCCTGGTTAGCGTGGATTTGCCACCAGCTCGGCAGCCCCGTGTTTGAAGTGAGAACTTTCCACTCCTCATGTAAGTCAACGATCCCAGAGGAACTCGTTCACCAGAGTTTGTGATGCATCTTGGGTGAGCAGCTTGACACAGCCCTCATTTAACTGACTGCGAGGCTTCTGCGCCGATGATTTCTGCTGGTAAAGTGTTATAATTGGATTATTGAAGTATTAGGTAAATTCAGTCGGATTTGCTGTTTGAAGTGGAAATACAAAAAATGCTGGGATGCTATTACTGCTTTGTCATACCTATTAACAACAGATCCCAGTGTTGCAGCAACAACAGATTTGCTTTCAACTGTTTGGACTTTCCAGTGTGTAAATTTATATCATTTAGGTGGGTAAGTTGGCAGATGCCTGTGACCTCCACGGACCCTGTTGAGTCACTTTTTAAAGGGCACATCTTTTGTTACTTGAAATTTCTCTGAAAACACTGTTGTGTGATGTATTTCTTCTTAGAACAGAAACATGGCATGGCTAGACTCGGAGTGGGTGTCAACAAAATGATAGAACTCAGCACATTTTACAAAACCTACAGTCTGAATGTCCTTATGATTATAATTCCTGGTTGCCCAGGTAAAAGTGTAAACCAAAACCTCCCAATGCTATAAACTAACTTTAAATGTGTAATGAATACAAACTTGTCTGTTAGTATTTATCATTCTTTATTAAAGCCCTTATTCTTCATAACTTTTCATTGAAATCTTTATTTCAAATTAAGCAACCTGTGGCATGAAGGGCTATTTGGCCAAATTCACCCAGCAAGTGACAACCGTGTCTACTCTGTGTTTTAGAGAATACATTCAGTATTTTGCAGGTAACATTTTCAAATGCCTAACAGTATTGAGACTTGAGGGGTTTTTATGTGGTTTTGAGAAATTTAAATTGAAGCATGAATTAGATTAATAGTTGTTTAGTTTTAATATAAATCTGGTTTTACCTAATCTGTGATGTTCGGGTTTGAATGATTGAAGCACCGTGGCACCACCTCCAGTTTTCAGTGCCTAAATCCTTGTATCTGTGTCTTCTCTTTATATTAATATTATTTGTCCTCATTCATGAAACCATACCCTTTAAACAGCTTGGAAGCAAATCTCGATGATGCCCAAGCAGATCATGGGAGAGCTGCGTGTCAGAGATGCTTTGAAACAGCAGTTACAAATATTCCAAAAAAACCCTACAGGCAATTTAGATCCAGATGCAAACTGCTCAGGTCTTTCAGTATAAAACGCAGCATGGGGCAAAGCATCCCATGTGTTCCAATGTGTGCAAAATCCTGATAATGATTTATTATATCAAGGGCTGCAACCTATGTTTCCCAGGTGACCGCGAGCGAATGTAACCTGATTGTTAAACAAGCTCCCTCACCTAATAAATGTGCTTTATTTGATGTGGAAAGCTCAGGAAGGAGGTTCGAGGGGCCAGTCCCAGCAGTCAGATTCTTTCATGGAGACATCAGGGCTGGGGGTTTGAGCTCCCTTTCTCAGAAGCTGCCCTAAACTTTGGGATGCTGTAGATAAGGGGTCAGGAGATGATTTTTTCCTGAGGTGTCATCCCCTAAGTCTGCTCAACTCAACTGCGTTTTGGATCAGAGCATGTTGTGACCTGCTGTGAAACTCTCACTAAGACTCGGGTGTTTTGTTACATTAAGTGTGTTGTTCACAGCTTGTGGCACCAGGGAAGGCACGACAAGCACATGGAGATAAAAGAATGGATTTAATTTTCTGGAGTGCTTAAAAAAAATTGATAAAAAAAAAAAMCAGAAACACAGAGTGGTTTGTGTTGGAAAAGACCTTAAGGCTCATCTYATTACGCCTCATGCCATGGGCAGGGACACCTTCCACTAGAGGTTGATCCAAGCCCCATCCAACCTGGCCTGGAATTCTTCCACTTGTTAATCATAAATTGTTTTGTTCCAGTCTCACCTTTTTGTCACTATTACGTAAATACATAATCAAAAATCTAAAAGTAGAGGTCTGAGGTGGAAAAGTTGCCCCATATCTTAGGAAAGCCATGGAGAGCACCTACAATGGATGAAATTTCCTTTGGACCATGACGTCAAATTCAGATGGACAACTTCTGTCCAAGCCTGGGTTGTGTGTCCCTTCTATGGGATGCAGCCTGTAGGGATTTGGGACATTGTAGGACCAAGGATGCAGCACCTGAAGATGCCATTGTCCTCACACCATTGATCAACCCATGCATGAGATGAGTCTGGAGATTCTTGGGTCCTGGCTCTGGTGTTTTCAGGCTGTTTGGTTTCTAAAACAAATGCACCCTCGTTAAACTGTTCTTTGAAAAAAATTACTTCCGCCAATTTCTTGTTTCTAATAATTTCCCGTTGCACTTAATAATTTAAAAAGATACACACACACAGAGTCTGGTCCACATCAGGGACTAATAGTCTGCATAAGTTCTTTATGGAGTCTTTTTTTYTGGTTATTATTCTTTTCAAATTAAGCATGTGCTAAAAAAAGCCTCCTTGTTTTTAATGTAAACCCTTAAAAAGTCCCAAACAAAAAGGCTTTGGAGGGAAYTTTCAGTGCCTTATTTTAGCCCATGGCTGGTTTTCACAGCTAAGTAACAACAGCAGCACTGGTTTAAGGTGGAAGCGCTGGCAGAACTTGAACTCCACCAAGGTTAGTGGGCATCACTCTAAACCCATAAATCTGGTTTAGGCACACAAAATCAAATTTAGACTAAAAATATTCTACAAAACGTCTTAAATGTGTTTAAGGTTGACAGTAATTGTTGCATTGGTAAAGACCCAGAGCATTCTCAGAAATAGTTAAGAGGAGACACAAAAAAAGTCAAATTASCTGAGACAACTCCTGTACACCTGCCCCCTTCATTTGAATAAATCTGACACCAGGTTTCAGAGCTTGAATATGAGGAATTAGAAAGCATCCAGATATCACTCAAATTTTCTATCAAAATATTAGAGGCTTTTAAAAATATTGATAAACATCAGAATCAGACAAAATATATCCAAGAGAGCAAAAGGAAGTAAGAAGGGAAATTGGAGACTCTATTAGAAATTTCAGATCCTTGAAGGCTGGTGAAATTTAATAAAGGAATTATTTAAAATTGGTCCAGGGACATATGGGGAAAGAACATATCGCTGGCATAAACTATGGAGAATGTCCTAGTTAATATTTTAAGGAATCAAATGAAAGGTGCACTGGGACAAGCACTGCCTGATTAGAGAAAGCAAATTTAATTTTGTGGGGTGGCGGGGAGGAGAGTCCTCAGGTCTGACAGATCTGCTGGAATCCTTTATCATTATTATTTCTGCCAGGAGAGACAAGGCAATGCAGCAGACATCCTACACTTACATTTTCAGACATCTTTTGACAGGGTTTCCTAGAAGAGGTTAATGTTAAGATGTGGAGCCACAGAATAAGTGGAAAGTTGAGTTTAATGGATTTAAAATTGGCTAAAAAACACGAAACAAAGTGTGGCACACCAGCAATCAATGGACCCTGTACCAGCTGGGAGGGTTAGTGGTGGGATATATTAGAAATTATCCTGGGTCCACTGAGGTTTATGTTAAAAATTACAGGGTGCTACTCAACATTGAAAGCAACTTTTCAAATTTTGTTGATTGCGTTAAATTGCAGGGAAATATAACTGATGAGAAACAATGACATAAAACTGCTCTGTGAAATCATCTCCTTTTGCTATCAATGTTCAAAATGACATGGCAGAGTCTTCAGTGCAAGTGAAAATTGGCCATTTTTGTGGTGTAAATATTGCATCAAAGGAAAGTTAACAGACCTCGAAGTTTGTACTGAATGTTTTCAGGATATCAGATGACTCTACCATTGAATTTCCAGAAAATTTTAGGTGGGAATAAAACTTTCTAGTCCAAAAGAAACCAATTATGTAGCAGCTTTAATATAGATGATTATCAGGTGAAGTTGTGAAATTTGGCTGAAAGAAGAAAGAGAGACAGTCTGTGGATTTACTGCAGTTTATTCATTTATGAGCTCATTAACCCAAGATAGAGCTGGGAAAATAATTCATTTGTTCTGTTTCAGGTGAGACTACAAAAAAACAGCAGAAACCTGAGAAGGTTCAATTTAAATAGCAATCCATAGGAACTTTTAGGCATAAAAGGGAAAAAAAAAGGATCAGTAAAAATTGCCAAGAATTTTTTTGTTATTCAAACCTGAAGTCAGCTGATACAGTTGACCAAGGTGAAATGTTTAGATTAGTTTTGAATTATTTAACATTTTAATCTACTCTGAATCCATTCCTTTTCAAATTTAACTTCAAAAATAAACCCCCAGCAGCTCCACTTTGAAAGCGTCAAAACAAACCGCGTCATTTCTGAAGCACATTTCATTTCAAACAAATATTGGAAAAAATCTCCTTCTTGTGGTCCTTTTTATCAGATGAGATCTGAATTTGTGATTAGATTACTTCCCAGAATTTTTATTTCTTTTGTGTGAAATGTATTAGTAATTAGAGAAAAACTTCATCCACTCTACTCGAGGATGGGGGGGGGACGACAAAACATCTTTTAGCTGATAGGCAAATAAAAAGGACCCTGTTTGCAAGCAACTTTGAATTCTGAGTGATTTTACAGCCTGTGATCCGAGATAAATTACACCCTTTCCCCGGTCTTAATACWCCAATTGAAGCCTTTCAGAGCTGCCGGGTGCCCTCGTTCAGGGTGGATCCATCAAACATTAACTCAGCCTCAGCCTGATTCTGTATCCTCTCCCCACTATTCAAAAAAGATTTACACCACATGAAAATTTCAGGCAATCTTCACTGATACCTGTGTGTGAGAGAAGTTGTAGTAAAAGAGGAGATAGATCTCAAAGAAAAAGATCTATTTTATCAAATTTTGAGGGCAGCATTCACTGTAGTTATTGATAACTCAGAGATGGGAGAATTTTAAAAGCGCAGTTGTGTTTCTTTTGCTTCTTTTCAAGGCTTCTTTTTTTTTTTTTTTTAATTCATGGGCCTATCCTGCCAAATGTTCCTCTGAAAACGATAACAAAAGTTCCATTCCTGGAACGAATTGTTTCTACAAACCATGATCCCAGAAATACAAACATGGATAAATGGTCCCATTTTAACTTTGAATGCGGTATAACTTACTGAAAACAATCTGACAGTCTGCCAGCTTGCCTTCAACAATGGCACAGTACCAAAACTGAGATTTACAGCAGAGAAAAGCATCACATTTTTAGAAATAATTATTCAACTGGAAAGGTAAGAGTGGAAAAAAAATCCCCCCCAAATAACAGCAGGAAGAGGAGAAAGGAGAAGTGAGTGATATCTTCTGCAACATCTTCTCATGGAGTTGTGTGTCCAGGAGCCCCTGGAGAGGGAAGAATGTGGCGCTGGTGGCAAGAGCCAGAGTTTGGGATTGTGTCCCCTGCACAATGGCCATGAGGATTTACTAGAAAGCATCATTAAAACAGACCTGTAGAGTGGTAGACTCATAGAACATCCTGTGCTGGTTGGGATCCGCAAGGATCATCAAAATCCAGCTTCTGTAGCTTCACGTAGCTACGATGAAGACTTTAGGTCACTGCCCAACCAGTTTGCACTTGTGTTTACTAAATATTTACGTCATGACTTGGAAGATCTTTCTCTCCGAGTGCCTTCCTCTCTCCCCAAATCCCAGCTCGATCTGAGATACATTTCTCTTATATTTGGGGATCAATACATTTTTTATGAAATCCTTTGTCATTGACACAAGAACATGTTTTTATGAAAAAAACCCTAAGTACATTTCTGACTTGATTGGCTCATAGTGAGAAGTAGATAAAGCTGCAGTTCATACAATGTAAGTGTGGTTTACCGTCTTGTTATTCAGAATGTAAAAGAAAAAAAAGACATTGATAATCTATTTCTACTTCTCATGAACTCTTCACAGGAGTACAACCCCATCACATCAGAGTTCAAGTACACAAATAATAATATTAGTCAGAATATTCACTCCCAAAGCAATTTTAACAGCATTCAAAATATAATCCTTCTATGCAATATACCTCATTTAACAACCATTAGTGCCTTTTCCATCTCAGATCTCATGTACCCAGTAATGATTTATTTCTACCCATTGTTTGAACTGATTTCATTCTACCAATGGACCTGTACTAATCATGGGGAGTGCAATATGCAACGTGTGCTTGCCAGATATTTTTTAACTTTCAGCGCCGCACAATTTACAACAGAAAGAACAGAAATTATAAATGYTCTTTTCACTCACAAGGAAATAAACTAGAGTAAAATAAAAAACCCAACCAACCCCTTGACCAATTTTGCATTTGAGAAGGAGAGTTCATTTCTTATATCTAAACTAAACCAGTCCCTTAATTATACCACAGCAGGCTGATTACAGGCAACACTACACAAAATCTATATGTCTTGTTTGGCAATGGATCAAACTAAGGCACATTGTCAACGCAACGTTAACTGTTTTCCTTTCCTGGGACTCCAATCTTTCTAGGCACCTTCATCTCCCACTGGGCCAAATGATAAGATCCATGCTCTGCCCAGAGCAAGGGAAACTCCCACCCGCCCCAGCGCGTGGTTCGCTCAAGCAGAAACCACGGGAATAAACATCTCGCCATTAAACAGCAATGTGTAGACAAAGAGTCAAAATCTTGCAAATGAGTTGTTCATTATGAAATATTGCCACAGCTTGGCTGAGTGGGCCTTGCAGCCGAGCGGAGAAGTTCTCGGTGCTTTATAAATAGGGAAAGTGCCGTGCGGTGTTCGTGCAACTTCCTCGCGGAGCCGCGCGAGCGCTGCACCCAACAGATGATACAACTCCCAAGCCCTGTTTCCCCGCGATAATTTCTCATCTAAACTCYTAATTACACATCACTTCACATTCTGAGATATATAAATACATTTTTTCAGATGTACACTGTGCTAATGGTATGCATGGGAGAACGGGAATGTTCTCTGGCATGAGTGCTCAATAGCAAAAGTGAAAATCGTCTCTCCAAACTCTGTTTCAGAGAAGTGAAAGCCCCCAAACTACTGAGAAAAGTTGAGACGCTTTGCAGCAACCACGTGCAAAACCAGGTCTCAGTGATTTTCTAGGTCCTGTGGTGCTGCTGGGGGCATGTTCATGAATCATAGTGTGGGGCAGTGGGAGCCCAATCACACAAACCACGATGCTGAAGCCAATACATGCTTCAGAAACTGGGTTTTTTTGCTCGGAAGAAATCCAGTTTGTTTATTTGGAGACTTGGCACTATTAATGAAAATCAAGGAGCAATCAGCAGGGACCACTGGAGATCTGGTCTAACTCAGTCCTGTAGCTGCACTGGAAGGGAGCCTACAAGGAAGTCAAGAGAGACTCTTCACCAGGAACTGCAGTGACAGGACAAGGGGCAATGGGTTCACACTGAGAGTGGGTTCAGATTCAGTATTACGAAAAAATTCCTCCCTGTGAGGGTGGCAAGGCCTTGGCACAGGGTGCCCAGAGAAGCTGTGGCTGCCTCTGGATCCCTGGAAGTGTCCAAGGCCAGGTTGGATGGGGCTTGGAGCACCCTGGGATAGTGGAAGGTGTCCCTGCCCAGGAACTTTAAGGTTCCTTTCAACCCAAACCATTCTGTGTTTCTATGAGGTCATTGTACTATTCTGTCCCAGGGGTACATGTCCTAGTTAAATGCACCCACTCATCAAGAAATGTCTATGGAAATATTTTTATTTTCTATCATTGGTTAATAAACCCTCCTAGAAGAATTTTAGGTTGGCTACAGCTTACTAATACTTTTTTTATCATATTGCTGTAATAACAATGGTTAAACTCTGCTTAGAACTCCAAATATTTTCCATAACATTGAAAACTCCTCATTTTCATCACTAAATTCCCAAACTTTTTACAGGTACTGTGATGGGTGCCATCTGTATGAGGAGCTGGTATCTTTTCCCTCCCGAGATTGATAGGTACCACCATATGGTAGATAGGATGCTCAACTTTGCAACACCAAAGGCTTTTTTGGCAACTTTCCAGGAGCTTGAGGGCCACACCTAATTTGCATACACATTTACATACATTTTTTATTTTAGATAAATGCACACAGGATGGTTCGGTGAACTCGTGGGGCTTTCTCTTTGATAGATGCTCTGGCATTATTTGTTGTTTGAGTTCCTCAGCAACAAAAGAGCTGGAGTTGAATCCACCCTGCAATTAATATTATTTATTGATGCTATTGCTGTGCTCAGGGTAAGGAAGCACAATCCCATCTTGAAGAGATCCTCTAATTAGTCAAAGAAAGTTCCTTGACATACTTTATATCAAGTGATTAGAAAACACTCCAATTTCAAAATTCCATGATTGTTGGGTTCAGGTTTTTTTTCAGAAAACACATTTTCTGCAGGAAAATTTTTCATGATCTTTGCAAACGGTTGAAAGACAAGTGTGGGTGTAAAAGACACGACAGAAACAACAAGCATTAGCCCCAAACAGGTGCCCTCTCTGTCTATGGATTGGGTACCTCTGACCTCAGCCTAAAGTGGTTGTGTCTGAGGCCAAAAGACTTGGTTTTGCTCAGCTGTGATGACTTAGTTGCCATTTTAAACATGTTTTACCATTTAATTCATCCTTCCACTGGGCTCCACAARAGGCTCATGGGTAACTGATCCTCCCTTTTCAACCTGAGCTGCTGAAAATCTCCCAGGAAGGATGCTGGTGTCTTCAATTTCCCTGTCTTATGGGAGGTCAGGATTGTCACGGGCATTCCCAAGGTAACTCATGTCTCCCTGGCCATATCTGGTCCCTTTGTAGAGCCCAGGTTTTCAATAATTTCCTTCTATTGGCAGAGTTCTTAGTAATAATATGGTATTAAAATTAGAATTACTTTAAGAGTGAGAGCAAATATCTCTAAGTAGAAGAAAATCAATGGAAGGAACTGTTGGGGAAGAGGCTGGGCCCTTCAACTCACCATTGCTGAAGATGCAGCTCTCCATCCACAAGCCTCCATCTCTCAAACTCAGTGAGAGTTTATTGGTGTTATATTTGACCAGAAAAATTCATCAGCAAAATTACTGTATCGATCCTAGTTTATATTTGAATGTATAGTCTCATTCAAAGGTATTTTTTTTCAGGTCTAAGATAATGCTAAAGGATTTMATTTTGTTTGTGCTTTAATGAATTTTTCGTGAGTAGCAAACTTGCAGCAGTTGCTTGAGCAGGTATCCGGCTCTGAGGCTGTTTTGAAAGTACCTCATTATTTGAATGGATTTATTATTTACTAAAAAAACCCCAAACTCTTATGGTAGGGAGTCTCATACCTTTGTTAGTTCCTCTGGGAAAAAAAAAAGATTAAAGTTGATGTGTGTGGATGTGAAATTAAGGCTGTAGAAATGTTATACATGGCTACAGAAAATGGGAGTAATGCAGAAATATTTGATGTGAGTTGTCAGCGGTTCTTGGGTGCTCTA
Organism: Parotia lawesii; assembly: GCA_003713295.1. Lineage (NCBI taxonomy): Eukaryota > Metazoa > Chordata > Aves > Passeriformes > Paradisaeidae > Parotia > Parotia lawesii. Next base: position 1,560,569 of record RAHM01000116.1, on the reverse strand, counting down.
ATCCCCAAACAGGTGGCAGGGATGGTATTTTGTTAGGATATGGGTACAGTAACTGAGAGTTAGGCAGGAATTTTGGGAGGAATTTGGAGGCTGGAACATTTTGGGGATCTGATCAGAGGCCAGGCTCAGATTTATAGGCACAATCAAGTCCTATGAGGGAAATTGAATCTCAAATGTGTTATCAAGAAAATTGGTGTGCTTAGAAATGGCCGGAGGAGAAGCTGGGGACAGGAGGAGTAAGAGATTTCAGTGTTTTGGACATCCTTCTAATTCCTTGGTATGAATAGCAATATGATGGATGCAGCAATAACTGCAGTGCTGTAGGGATTTGATACCCAGAGGGAATCAATTAACTGGATTTTGGATATTGGAGCGTTATGACCTTTGCTTAGATCATAATGTTGACAAGTAGGAGCAAATGGAAGAATATGAGTCTTTTCTGATTGTAATTGACTGGCGATATTGAGAGCAAGGTGGAGATCCAGATTTGCAGACGATGTGTTGGTCCCAAAAGATGGCTGGAGAACAGGACGTGAGCCTTGCCCACACCTCACCTTATGAGATGGTAGGGGAGGAAAAGCAAATTTAGAAGCAGTTCCTGGCTTCTTTGCACTGTTCAGTGGTCAAATTGCACCCATCTCACATCTTCATTATTGATTTACAGGTGAGTGATGCTGTGGCTTGCTGCAGAGTGACACTGAGTCAGGATTTATTGGGAATGTTTATCTCATTACCCAGTCGTGGTTTTATCCAACCTCCTTTCACTGAGGTTTGAGGGGGAGCTGTYGCCAGTGGTTCATGAATCACTGCTGAAGTAACAGCCTCTGCTGCTGCTCACCTGTGGACTGGGAAGACAAGGGAGTCTTGTTGGACTATTCTGGGCTGGAGGTCTCAAATGGAAAGAAAAAAAAAAAGGGATGTATTAGGTGTATTATGGTGATGGGCTCACAGATGGCTGAGCCAACTCAGAGTCAGCCGAGCAGGGCAGTTGCCAATTAACAGGGTGGAGTTAATGAAACCACAGCTGGTGTGGCCAGTGAATGTGGCAGGAGGAAACTTCAGGCATGATTCTGCTGTTTAGCAGTCAAACTTGATGATCTTGGAGGCCTTTTCCAACCTTAATGATTCTGCAAGTAAAGGACAATATACCACAAGAGAATGGGGAGAAGCTGTAGGTCTCAGGTGTGAGGAAGGAAGAGGTTTTGAGTGTACATTGAAAAGCATTGTGATTGGTGAAAAAAGTTCATGCTAAATATTTTTCACCCGTTAATTCTTTATTGAACTGAAGCAGACAACTGGTAAAATCAGAATTCTAAAAGCTGGATATCTCAAAAGATTGCAATTTGTCTTTTTATACAGTTTTCCATGGCAATGAGTAGACTTGTAAGTTGTATCTTACCCATATAAAAGCATTCTTTTTGTTTCTTTTCCTTCACAATCATGCCAGGCTGAYGATTTTCCTCTGACTGCTTTTCCCTGGCTAATTTAGGATTGTGTGGTCAGGTAGCCTTTTCCTTTTCTCAGTCTAACTCTAAATTAGATAAAGACAGACGGCTCTGGCCTTCACAGAAGCGTTTTCCTGCTGATCCCTGCATTTTCCATCTTCTGGCTCATCTGCTGGTGAATATTCCCAGTTCTTCTATATCTCTATGAGTCTTACTTTTTACTGGAGAAGCTCCATATCTGAGGAATGAAGAATGACAGGTTTCATGGCAGCTTTTTCAGAGAGCCTGGAGATGGAGGATTAGATTCGTGTAAGCCATTTACACACTGAGGGAGTTACAAAGAAAGAGACAGATTTAGTTGCATGACTAAGTTCCCTAAAACAAGAAATAGTTTKGGGAGAAGTAGTAAAGAAAACGTTCAAATAAATGATGCAAAGTCTCACAATTTACTTTAATCTCTGAATTGTTTGATCTTCTGAATATTTTTTCTTTAGTTTTCCTAATTTCTTCCTGTTGATTTACTTATCCTCCAATTACTAATTGTCAGTATCCATAATAGTCGCCTGAGTGACTTTTCCTGATCCTGGGCAAGAGCTCTTTCATTATTCCTTTTCATTGGATTCATTGTGGTCTCCTGCCCAATGCTCTCCACTTTTAAACTCAGCTTGTTTGGGATACAGTCACATATGAAAGAAATGACTTAAGAGTCTGGGTGAAATGCAACAAATGGTATATGTAGTTTTATTTTTTAATAATTTTTATTTGAGAACTTTTGTTGAGATTCCCCCAATTATTTGTGATTTTTTTTTTTACCGTGGTCACCATGAAAATCTTTAAGCAGAGAGTTTAGGAAAAAACATTGCTTCCAGACTTATTTTGCTTGAATTTCCTAATAATTCACTTGCAATATTATGTTTAGTATTTTTATGTATTTTAGGCTACCTCACTCCACTGAAAAAAAAAATTAAATCTTTAAAATCTGCCTCTAAATTAGGCTAAAAGTTTTAAATTAGACCAATTAGACTGTCACCCCCTTTCTCTCAAAGGGCCTTTGTTTTTCGAGGTGCACCACAAGAATTTAAACTTCGTAACAGTGAATATTTCAGGAAGACCCTACAAAGGTGTTTTGAATTCAACAACCATCTCTTACTCTGGTGGTACCAATCAGGGTTTATTCTTTCCTCCATGAGAAAGGGCAGCGTGGTTGTTTTGATTCCTTTCAACTCATTTCCAGTGTGCACTTTGACAAGAATTAAGAAAAGAAGGAGAGGGATGTTTTTCCTTTAGGTTTTTTGAGGAAACTGTCCTTGCAAGGAATGAGAATAGCTGTGTTTGTTACATTAATTCAGTTGGAACAATCATGCCACCTGCAGTCACGACTCTGCATGCTGTATGCTCCTGAATGAAGTCGTCTCTTTTTTGGCTTCCCAAAAACTCCAAAGTCACCATGGGAAATATCCCTTCCTGAAATACATAAAATTTAGGGGAAAGGTTGTGTAAGCAAACAGAAATTTGTAAAGTGATCCATGTGGCATGAGCTGTATTCCAATTTTGTGGTTTGTGCCTTTTCAAGGAGTTTTTTCATCAATTGGAAATGAGAACCTGTACTTCCAAAATATTTTATTCTTAGATGAGAAGAATGATCCAAGAAGTTTCTCCATCCCTGGAAGTGTTCAGGGGCAGGTTTTATAGGGCTTGGAGCAACTTGGTCTAGTCAAAGGTGTCCCAGCCCATGGCAAGAGGCTGGAACTGGATGGGCTTTAAGGTCCCTTCCAACCCAAAACACTCTAGGATTCTGTAAAGTCCAGGCAACAAAATATCAGGGCCTGGTAAATGGACATGAAGAAGAAGAATGAAACAAAACCTTAAGGTGTAGGGCTTTGTTTGATTGCAGCTAAACGTTGTTGCTCATTAAGGTTGAATTCCTGGCAGCTGCACTGCACAGATAGAGTAAAAGTACAAAACAATTACAGAAGAACCAATAAAATAAAAAGCCCTTTTGAGCAATGACAGCATTCAATAATTGTGTCAATGCTGCTTTAAAAGTTTCAGCTTCTGCAGCATCTCCAGTCCCAAAGTGTCTCATCTGCTTTCTAATTTTCCACAAGATGCTTTTAATATTTTGAGATTGATATTGAACCACAGGGGTCTAAAAGGTTTCAAAAGATCTTGCATATGCATTTGGAACCAAACGATCAATTAGATTAATAAAGGGGAATTGTAATTTGTATATGAAGCCTGTAAACTCTCGCAGAGAGGTATGGAATAAGAAACCAGGCAGCTCGGGGAGAGCCAGGATTTAAGGTGAGAGAACAAACACACTCAGCAGGAAAAAAAAAAAACGTGCAGTCAGCACCAGTTTTGTTACATTAATCTGAGGCTTCCTGTTACAAACATGGAAGAAATGAGGAATTTAATACAGCACCTGTCAAGGTAATTATCGTCTGAAACCAGTTGTACCTTGGGAATGGTTCTATTGCAGAAACAAAGGAAAAGCGTGTAAATGGGAAATTGTTATTAATTTCTACGAGCCGTCCTGTTATGGTTGAAATGTTGCCTTCAGGCTCTTCCTTGCAGTTATAATGGCATCTTTTTTTTGCTGTTTCCTTCCTGAAGCATCGTTGGACTGTCAGTTTCATGTTTTCTTAACTGATAGTCATCAACTTTTGCTTAATCATCTTCTTCCTCCAGCACAGGGCTGCTGGCAGAGTCTCTTTACTGTGCTGGGGGTCCTTGGGGCTCCCCAAAACCCTGGGGAGTTTTGCTCTCCAGGAGAGCAAAATCTCTGCAGGGCTCACCGTGTTAGTGCTTGGGACGCTGTCAGCACAACCAGTCAGGGAAAAAACTGAACACAAGCTTTTTCTGCCAGAAAATACATTCCTAGAGAAGTAGCAGTTTCCTTTCAAGAAATCATGTCTTTACTACCACACTCTTGTGAAGAAAATCAGTGGAAGAAATCACAAGTTTTTAAAGAAACCATCTGCATTTTCATTTTTAAATKATTTTCCACCAAAAAAAAAAAAGTTGTTTCTTCTTTTTCCAAGGAATTCTAAATACAACCTAATTGAAATTAAGTGTTTCAGTCAACCCAACCCATTTTCCCAGACCTGTGTTTGTTAAAAATCTTTAATGGGCAAGTTTTGATCCTGTCCAACCTCTTGCAAGGTTTCGTGCAATGGATTTTCTACCTTCTGCAGGGTTCATTTTGCTGGGTGTAGAACTGGTGTTTTCAGCAGCTCCTCATGTTCAGGTGTGTGGTTTTGAACTGGTGTTTTCAGCAGCTCCTCATGTTC